>JANAVB010027297.1:0-109163 GCA_029216955.1 Iris pallida | reverse complement strand
GCGGGAGAAGACTCTCCATGCGACCCCACTTCAGGCCGCAGAGGACCCTGCTGTTCTCAAGTCCGGCAGAGGAAAGCACTACGATGCTGGACTTAAGGAAGCAAATGGGGACTCTATGCGGTCCAGGAAGAAGAAGCCGTATAAGGGTGCCAACCGTATAAAGAAGGCTTATGCAGCTAACAATTCCAGCCGCATGAAGGCTCATACAGCCGCTAAATACAGCGCATGAATGTTCCTGCGGTAGCTAAATCTAGCGCATGAATGCTGATGCGGCCACAAAAGCCAGCCACATAAATGCTGATGCGGCCACAAATGCCAGCAGCATAAATGCCAATACGGCAGCCAAATCCAGCCGCATGAATTCTTATGTGGCCACAAATGTCAGTCGCATGAATGCTCATATGGCCACCAATCCCAGCCGCAGACCATCTGCTCCATGCGGCTCGGGTTCAGTCTTTGACCGCCTCTCATGCGGTTTGATCTCAGATGCTCTAATAAGAATATGCCAGACTCTGTACGGCACAAATTGGACTCTTCCTACTATGCACCCTTGGGTGCTAGAGAGAAGAAGTCTAGGGCAGCGCGGGCTCGCCGAGCTCAGTCAGCTGTCCCGACCTCTGACTCTCTGAGAGCTCTACTTACTGTTAGATGTGCCTCTGATGGAAAGTTGTACAGAACCGACCGTATCCAACCCCCGTGGCAAACGGACAGAGTGGTTCCTAAGAGTCTCCCAATAAGGGAGCAATCATGGTGCCAACACACTCGTGTGCTCAGGACTCCCGAGCCCACAAAATGAGTGACTTACGTGATGTGATTCTTCACAAACGCAAGGAAAGAGAAGAAAGCTTGGTGTGCAGAGAGTCCTTTCATGGACATCACTGCACTCAAGTCATTGTCAACTGCTGCTGTAGCAATACGACAGTACAAGAGGACCGGCAGTCCGTCTTCCAACGACTGCAGCAGCCAGGCCCGGTCCTGCAAAAAAACTCAGGAGACGAGGTGCTCCATGTCGTCTTCTACAATTCTATTCGGAAGATCCCTACCAGCAAGGTGGGAAAGAAGATAAATGTTTCCAGCCCGACGATCTCAACCAGCCAGGAAACTCACGTCCAAGTGGCTGTCAACAACCACCTCAGGAGGAGTTTACCAAGGCACCCGCTCAAAGACGAAATCTTCAACACTAGAAGATTATCAACTACACCTCAAGGGGTAGCCGAAACTGGGGGTAGCACTCCTCCGAATATCCACGACAATCCGGTGTTCCAAGAAGATGAACCAGGGGAGACAGTTCCCCCAGCAGATGCAACGGACCCAGTTGTCCATGGGTCCCAAAATGAAGCAACCTCCGATGCAGGGGGTAACACTTCCTCCGAGTCCGAACCGAAGGAGAACATTCCTACATATCCCGACGACTTCTCCGTTCGGGGGTCTGATTCGGAGAGCACATCCTCCACAGCTCCTTCCACTGTTCCCCGCGTAAGAACAATATTTATGACTGAGAATGACCAGGACGGTCCCAGCGATCGACAGTGCCTTGACACCCTTGAGGCCATACTTCATACCTTGGTCAAATCAGTAGACGAGATTAAGGCAGCCCTGCCGACTCTCCAAGGAAGGACGCCTGGCCAGACAGGCGTGTGTCCCGCCGTCAATGTGGACTCAAACACAACTGTACCAACCCCGGTTGACAATCCGCCCAGAATGACGGCTACCAGTGCTGCGGACGAGGCGAGGCAGGCAAAAAGAGAGGTTCAGGAGCTTCGGGCAATGTTTGACGCCCGAGAAAACTCTCAAGACCTCAGGATACGGCAACCGTATCCCGCTGCATGGAGAGATATCCCCTTCCCTCCTCGATACAAGCCATTCAACATTAATCCATATGATGGCAAGACCTCTGTAAGCCGGTACATGGCCTACTTTGAGGTCACAACAGATCATCTGCCGTATGACGACTCTATCCTTACGCGGTTGTTCGTTGGGGCACTAGAAGGGGTCGTATTCGACTTGTACGACAACTTGTCGGACAACTGCATCCATTCCTTCACCGGCTTCATGCATATGTTCTTGGAGAGGTTCTATGAGGTGGGACAGGATGTCACAATGTCAACTCTCATGGACGTTGTCCAAGGCGAGAAGGAGCTAACAAGGAACTATATTGAACGGTTTTGCCAAACCACGATAAAGTTGCCTTCCGGTAATCCGGACTCTTTCTTGATTGAAATTTGCCAAAAGAGGCTTCTCCGCACAATCAACCTCTGGATGGGCGAAAGTCAATTCAAAGATTCGAAGACTTTCATCATCAGCGCCACTAGCGCAGAAGACAAGTTGAAGAAAGCTCGCCAACTGGGATTGCACATCACGGAGGGAGACGACAAGGGCAAACGCCCTAACGCCAACAAAAACAACGGTGGTAATTCCTCCAACAACCGAGACAACAAGGGCAAATAGGCTATGGTGGCCGACACAGCCCAGAAGACTGAACCGAAGCCGGCAGAGAAGCAGTGGCCGCAGATAACTTATACCTTCGAAGACGTCATGTCAAGCCCATCCTTGACATGCTTATACAAGGAGATCGAATTTAGCTCCCTCCTCCAAGGCATGAACCTCATCCTGTAGAGATAGAGAGCCCCAAGTACTGCCACTACCATCGCTACGTCCACCATGCCACTCAAGACTGCTTCCAACTGAAGCGGTACATCCAAAACCCTATTGATTCCAAGGCCCTGGCTATTGATTTCTAAGAGGTGACGATCGCTGCCAACATGGTGTCGGTCCAATTTGACATCTTTTCGCCAACGAGGACACAAGATGGAGTAGTTTTCGTCCCCCGGGCAAAGATGGAGGTCGCTAATCTTCTACCTTCCCGAGACCAGGCTGCTGGTCTAGTGCCCCTCACCACATCACGAGGGGAGGTCAAGTGGGTCCATCCGGACCTGGTACCTGAAGTGACTCAGCCCGCAACACCCTCTACCGGCAAGAAGAAGGATGAGAAAGTCAAGTCCTGCCGCACAATCTCGACAGATGTCGAAGAAGCTACGACTGTCGTCACCCAGTCTGGTGCACAATCCCAATCTATACCGGGTAACTCGGCTGAAGAACACTAGCCGGCCGTTGCTGATGCTCCAGGACCTTCTCAGCCTCTGCCGACCGAGAAGCCGAAGCCAAAGGAGACCCGCTTTGACAAGCCTCTCCGAAAAGACACTCCTCACGGGCTGGAAAAGCCCTACAATTTTGATATTTTGGCACAATTGGCCAACACACCGGCCAAATTGTCATTATATGAGCTCCTGAGAATCTCTAAAGATGTTCGCATCGTACTGAGCGAGGCACTCCAGAATGCCGACGCATATCTGGCTCAGGTCAATCTCACTGGGGAGAGCTCGCCGACGGATCTCCAAGACAGCGCTTGCACAGGGGCAATGCCCAACATTGTGTTCACTCCGCAGGACATGCTTATCAAAACCAACCTGCACGATCGCCCTCTGTATTATACTGGATTTGTCGGCGACGTCAAAGTGGACCGGATGTACATTGATCCCAGTTCTTCGATAACCATTATCCCAAAGAGCTTGCTTCATCATCTGTGCATCCCTATGCATCGGCTGACTCCTACCAGCACTGCCATCAGCGGCTTCAATTTTGGGAGAAGCTATCCCATCGGGAAGATTCGTCTAAAGTGACAAATAGGCGACCTTCAGTCAGAAGTAACCTGCTATGTCATCGACGCAGACACCTCCTACAATATTCTTCTGGGGCGTCTGTGGATACACGATTATATGATAGTGCCTTCTACATTGCACCAATGCTTCAAATACGTCGACAAGCACGGCTTCGTGAGGACGAAATTTGCCGACATCGATCCCTTTAAAGGGGTCGAATCCTATTAATCGGATTCCTGCTTGTATGAGAAATCCAAAAGGCACCTGGTCAAGGAGGATATTCAAGAACAGACGGAGGCTATTGCGGGGCCGGAGAAACCCTTGAGAATCTATCTCCAACCCCACAAACCAGGCAAGACGGCAGCTTTGACAGCTACTCTGCGTAGAGAAACAACTGGTCTTCCGGTGCTCACTGCATAAAAGGAGCAGATGACAATCCGACTGCCAAGGGTCGAGATCAACTACGGAGCCGCTGACGATTAGGCTGCCGAGAGCCGGCCAGCAACAAACAGAGGAGCTCAATCCCTCTGTCAAGCCGATGACGATTCATCTTCCCAGAATGAGCCGGCAGCCGAGTGCTAGGTCGGGGACTGCAAGAGAGCCAACAACTCCCCGTCTCGTACCAAACACTAAGCTGGAGGTCGCTAGTGCACCAACGACTCCATGTTCAGCCACCAGTGGAGCCCCTGATGATTAAGCTGCCCAGGTCGTCCTCCTTGTCTTCATTGACACAAGGGATAGCCGAAGAAGAGTTAGAGCTGGCCAAGTATGTGGCTGCTCACACTGATGTTCCGTCTGCAGATGATGTAATTCCACCGGAAAAGATACCTTACTTTATCAATGAAGGGTTATCTTTGAACTACATCGAGGTTAATAAGCTTTGTACAATTTATGCTATGGAATACGGTATAGGCACCAACCTACACACACAGGTGACAAATGTCTACACCGCAAACAAACTTACTCCTGTGGAAGATGCTTTCTTCATAGTCGAGGGAGAGGATCATCCAATCATCTTCGGCCGGAAGAATGATCCACAGCCCTTCAGGATAGAAGAAGTTGATCTCGAACCCAATACCGGGAGACTGCCCCTCTATCTGTATAGCTCTCGATCCAAGTACCTCATACAAAAATAGGGGTTTAATATGGAGACTACATCAAGCTTAAACTACAGCACCGGTCGGCGATTACTTTTGCAGTTGCCAGTCCGGCTGAAAACCACGAGATTACTAGAACAAGACCAGACGTGGGCTAGGTTATGTTACACACAACGACCCCTGAAATCTCAGATGAGGAATATGACTAGCATTCACACTCAACCGGATCACCAACTTCTGATTCGAATGTCAGCATCGGGGACGTATTCAGGCAAGCTCTGTCTATCAATATGGCATTTGTTGATGCCTGAAGAAGACGAAGATGTACCCAAACTTCTCGAGTTAGAACTTTGGGTCCAGCAACTAGATGCACAATGGGAGAAACGCTTCGAACTTCGTGAACCTCCTACTGAAGATGAGGTTATGCAAGTTGACCTCGACGATGAGTCCCCTCCAAAGCCAATCTTCGTCAGCAAAAGCCTGACAGACGAAGAGCGAGAGGCGCTTTTACAACTCGTCAGAGAGTATATTGACATGTTCGCATGGAGCTATGAAGACATGCCAGGGCTAATCCCCGAGGTTGTACTTCATAAACTCAACATTCATCCAAACGCAAAGTCGGTCAAGCAACAGCAAAGACGTTTCCGTCCAGACATCATAAATTCTATCGAAGCTGAGGTCAACAAACTGATAGCCAGCAGCTTCATCCGGGAAGAGCAACATCTAGACTGGGTCACCAATATAGTACCAGTCCTCAAGAAGAATGGAAAATTTTGAATTTGTATCGACTTTTGAAATCTAAATGAAGTATGTCCTAAAGATGAGTTCCCTCTTCCCATCACGGACATCATGATCGAGAACATATGTGGCTTTGAACGCATGTCATTCATGGATGGCTTCTCAGGATATAACTAAATCAAGATGTTTTCTGACGATAAAAAGCATACATCATTTCGAACACCGATTGGCGTATACTGTTATACAGTCATGCCCTTCGGTTTAAAGAATGCTGGCGCCACATATCAAAGAGCCATGAGTGTCATCTTCAGAGACCACCTGTGTAAGACCCTGGAGTGTTATGTTGATGACATTGCTGTCAAAAGCCGTTCTAAGGGAGACCATCTGCAGGATCTGAGGATGGTATTCGACCTAATACGAGCGCACAACTTAAAGATGAATCCCACCAAATCCTTCTTGGGCGTATCTAGTGTAAAATTCTTGGGTTTTATCATTACTGCCCAGGGAATTCATATAGATACGGAGAAGACGAAGGCAATCATGGAGATGGGTCCACCGAGAAATCTTCGTGAACTCTGAGGCCTTCAAGGGATGCTAGATTACATCAGGAGGTTCATCTCTAACCTCTCTGGGTGATGTCAACCATTTACCCACATCATAAAGAAGGGCGTCTCATTCATATGGGATGAAGAGTGCCAATGCAAGTTCGACAACATGAAAGAATATCTGTCAAATCTTCCAGTTCTGGTGGCCCCTGTTGCTAGAAAGCCGTTCTTGCTTTATGTACGAGCGATGGAGCATTCCCTCGGTGCTCTACTAGCCCAAAACAATGAAGCAGGGCATGAACAAGCTATCTATCACCTCAGCCGAATGATGATTGGGCCTGAGCATAGATACACCGCCTTGGAGAAGTAATGTCTTGCTCTGTTGTTCGCTATCCAGAAGACGCGACACTATGTTACAGGATAAACCATCCATGTCATATCAAGAGTTAACCCCCTCAGGGTACTCATGACCAAGCCGGGTGAACTCAGCTCTTGCCTCACTACTTGGGCGATATTATTGTCTCCCTACGACATGGTCTTCGTTCCACAGAAAGCTGTTAAAGGTCAAGCTTTGGCGAACTTTTTAGCAGCCCATCTAAGTTCGGAGTCAACCAGAAATATAAAGAGATTCCAGACGAGGTCGCCAATTCAAATATGGCCTCCGATGATCCCGTCTGGCAAATGTTCTTCGACGGCGCTTCAAGAACCGGGCCCAAGGGCAACATTGTCGTTGGGGTTGGAGTGGTACTGATTTCTCCCTCTGGCTTGGTGATTAACCGGGCATATTCCCTTACAGAACCCTGCTCGAACAACGTGGCCGAGTACAACGCCTTGGTCATCGATCTCCGACTTGCAAAAGAACTGGGGGTAGAGTACTTAGAGGCATACGATGATTCACAGTTAATCGTCAATCAGATCCGGTTCATAGGAAGTTCGTCATGAATACATGATCCCCTATCATCAGGTAGCGATCGCCATCATTACGTCTCTGAAAGGGTTCTTCATAGAACATGTTCCGAGACTCTGGAACATTGAAGCCGACGCCTCAGCAGGATTGGCCGCTTCCCTGGCGGTCCCAAAATATACTGATCATTTGGTAGACGTAATAGGCCATGAGTTGGTTTGTTCCAAGAACAATGTCCAATTTGCTGAGAGCTATTCTGTCCTGACGGTGGATGAGACACGGGATTGGAGGCTCCTATTTATCGACTTCGTAGTTTATGACATCTTGCCGGAGAACCCGAAAGAAGCTACCTCTATTAGAAGACGTTCTCTCAGATTCTTCTATGATACAGAAACAAAGATGCTGTATCGGCGATCATACGATGGATTACTGCTTTGGTGTCTGTCCAATACAGAAGCCAAAGAAGCTGTACATAAAGCACATGACGGCGTCTGCGGGGCCCATCAACCTGGCCCAAAATTATAAGATTACCTTCGCCAGATGGGCTACTACTGGCCTACGATGGTGGCAGACGCGATAGACTATGCAAGAAAGTGCAAAGTTTGTCAGGTCCACACAGATTTTATACACCAACCATCTGAATTCCTACATCCAACGGTGGCATCCTGGCCATTTGAGGCATGGGGAATGGATATCATTGGTCCAATCACTTCACCTTCGTCCAGAGGACTCCGCTTCATACTAGCAATTACAGATTACTTCTCAAAATGGCAGAAGCTGTCCCGCTTGCAGAGGTGAAGACATTAAATGTGATCAGCTTCCTCAAGCATCACTTCATCTATCGCTTCGGACTGCCTCGAAGGATCTTCTACGATAATGGTCCGCAGTTCGCAAGCCATGCCTTCTATCGGTTTTGCGACAAACACCGAATCTAGAATGTTGCTTCGTTACCGTATAATCCGGCGACGAATGGATTGGCAGAAGCATTCAATAAAACTATAATCAAGCTGCTCAAGAAGTTTGTGTCTTCCAACAAACGCGACTGGAATGAAAAGCTTGGCGAATGCTTATGGGCGTACCGTACTACAGTTCGGACTGCCACCGGAAATACACCATTCTCTCTGGTGTATGGGAATGAGGCAGTTCTCCCACTGGAGACTCAAATCCCCTCGCTCCGCATCGCCCTCACCTATCGATAGACGATGGATGATAATTACCGACGCCGGCTATAAGAGTTGGAGGCCTTAGATGAGAAACGCCAATAAGCTCAACAACGAATCGAGCTGTATCAAGCCCGCATCTCCGGAGCCTTCAACAAGAAGGTTAAACTCAGAACATTCCAAGTGGGCGATCTCGTTCTGGCAGTCCGGAGGCCGATGGTTATGACTCACAAAACTGTCGGCAAATTCCAGATAAAGTGGGAAGGCCCATTTATCATTGAGGCTGTATTCTCCAATGGTGCTTACCGCCTCGCAAAGCAAAACGGAGACTTGCTCATGTTGCCCTTCAACGGCAAGTTCCTGAAGAAGTATTATGTCTAAACGACATCCCCCAAATCAGTCGGACTGTTAAGTTATGTTCCCCCAGGTACCGCTGAACTTACACTCTGGTCGTCCCAAATGAATCTATATCACATCTTCTGGGTTGTAAGTCATGTATGATCATACCTCTAAACTTCCTTCCTAAAAGAGCATTTTCCTCATGATCTATTACCCGCACTTTCAGTGCATAAAAAGGGTAACAGATCCACAAATTTCCCGAAACAACCACGTCGATGTCACCTCTGAATTGTTTTACTTCCATCAAACACAAACCACCCTCACGTAGAACTTCCACGTCCATATTACCTCTGAGTTGTTCTATGTAACCTTCATGGTGTCCACTCCTGCCACGTCCTATTACCTCTGAGTATGAAGACTCCATTGAAGAAACCCTCATATTTACCACGTCCTCATTACCTCTGAGTAAGTATATTGGTTTTCTCTCGACTTATTATCCGTACCCAAAATAAGGGTACGCCAAGGATAATAGGCCCACAAATGTCCACAGTTGACCACAAATGTCCACAGTTGACCACAAATGTCCGCAGTTGACCACCAATGTTGTATTAAATTTTCTAGTACACGTGCCTCTTTTCTCACAATCTCATGCCTCTGGAACCCAGCTGTTCCATGGCATTCTTTCGTCCGATACCAAGGACTTCATACCCACCTTACCGCGGAGTTGTTCTAGGTATCCCTATCAAACTTATTATCCGTACCAAAAACCAAGGTATGCCAAGGGTAATAGGTCCACAGAAAAAGCCCCCAATTGGGCAAACACATAAATACAGTACAAGCACGACAGATAAAGGATGATGCAAGCAAAGTCATTTATTCAAATCAAATCAAAAGTACTACATTCTTTGGGATCACGTCCCTGCCAAAAAAGATGAAAAAACATAAAGAGAGAAAGAAAAGAAAAAGTCGACTATGGTTCGGCGATACATAATTCTCTGAGATGGTCCCTCAGTACGGCCGTCGACCGCTCAAACCGCCGCTTGGCTCAGCGCTCAGCCTCCTGAGTCAACCGCTCCGCATCCTCCAGATGCGTGTGAGCCTGCCAGCCATCTTCAAGCTTCTTCAGAACACGCTCCAAGTCAGCAGAAGCACGGGTGACTTTGTCGGCCTCCTGAACAATTAGCTCCTTACCCGTGCGGGAGGCCTCGAGCTCAGGTTCTAAGAAAGCCAATTTCCTCTGGAGGTCGAGGATCTGCTCCTTCGTGTCGATTATCCCGCGAAGGCTGTCGCTTCCCGAGCAATACAATCCTCTCCCCGACAGCTCAGCTGATCATACTGTAGAGACAGATCATGGAGGTCCTTCATTATAATCGGCTTGGACGCATCTCGTGTGGCCCTTACCTTCTCCATAACAGTTATGACGAAGGCACGCTCCTGATCTACCGTCGAAGACAGGTCGACTTGTCGCAGTACTTAAAACTTGGCTATAAGCTGATCCGCCTCTAGCAATTTGGGCTCCAGCAGCTCAACTATCCAGCCCCACCGGGCAAAGTTCTAAGGAGTTCAATCTGGTCCCGAGCGCATTGACGGACCAAGGCAAAAGGGGTCCCCCTCTCTATCGCAGCCTCAACTCCTCGCCTCAGGTGACGGTAAAAACTGTCAACTACATCCTTTGACGATTCATCCAGAACTTCCGAAGAAGACAACGTCAAAGGAAGGTTCGCTGGCACGGTCGACGAAGATGCACCGGAACTTGATGCCCCTGCCACAAAGGAAACAAGTTTCGAGTGAAAGGACGCTTAAATAGCGGCCAATTCCTCTTCCACAGCCCGAAGGATCTGGAGACTCGGCAAGGCGGAAAGGTCTACCTCTGGAGCCACATGAACAGAAGAGGGTGCAGGGACCATTTCTTCCTGCCTCGGCCGTTCCGCCGCTTGCTCTCCCGAACTCGATTCAGCGGAAGGTCCCTCAATGTAAGTTGGAGGGGGAGGAGCCACACTCTCTTCCACCAGGTCCCCTCTGGCGAACTCTCCCCTGATAATGTCCGTCATTAGCAGTAAAGGAGCAGGACCTGTATGTCGGAGCAACCATCAATCAGCTTAACCCGAAGGATGTGATGATAGAGCAAATAAACCTCCTCACTAGTCAAGACTTGGCTTATCTTACCAAGGGGAAGTTGCTGAGCCTGAGGTTCGCTCACAGCCGTCGCAGTCACTTCACCAGCGACATCCGACCCAAATTCAGCTGGTTCCTCTGCCCCAGCCACCCCGAAAGAAGATACAACTGGATCAGCATCACCCGACTGAAATTTAGCAGTCTCAGGGACGGGTTCAGCAGAGCCCACGTTACCCTAGGTTGGGACGTCAACAAATAGAGGAACCTCAACCGTCGCTAGGAGAATCCCGACGGCAATAATCCCGATACTCATATCTCTAACTAGAATAGTTAGAGCCGGGTCGACTTCAGAGGCGGCAGCCGACTCTGGAAAGTCCCCTTCTCCGTACGCCTACAAAGAAAATAAAAATGATTAGGTCATATTTCAGGAAAAAGAAGAGCTAAAGAAGAAGATGGTTGTAATTCAATTCACCTTTGAAATGGCGTCAACGTCCTCGTGTCTATCCCTAATGAGCAGCCCACGAGGCTTAACCGAGGCCCGTTTCACGAAGTAAGTTAGGCCACGATCAGTGGACTCACGCCTGCTTCGCTTGCACGAAGGACCAGGAATGACAGGCGGCTGATCTGCCATCACATCATTCACGAGAAGAAGAGCGTTATCAGGGTCATGCTCGTCATCCTCTTCGTCTGCATTGGCAGACTCTGAGTCCGACGCAGCAGCAACCGTGTTCTCCCTCTTCTTTCTCGTCTTGGACCCCTTGGGCTTCTCCTCCAAGCCAGTACCAACAATGAAGCTGGTACTCGGGTCAAAACCAACAAGAGGCTTGTTCGCTATGACATGGTATAGAGCCGCCAAGTACAAGATCTCCCCTGACTCCTTAGCATCAGGAACTGAGAAGCTGGTACGGGTGTAAACCGTGATATGATAGTGCCAGGCCCTGATGCCATCAAGGACGCTACCTTCAAAACCCAGGTAAGAGCTGGGACTATCCAAGAATAGCTGGCTATACCCAAACTGGCGGAAGAACCTACTGGACAAGTAAGGCTCCAAATAGACAGTGTTGCAGTTACGGTATACCAGGTGGGAAGGCCGAATGTTGTGCAGCCAAAGGAGCATCTTGTCAGATAAGAAGTGGGGAGGCCCAATACCATCAAGATATACGGCCCTCACTTACTCAGCAGTAAATTAAGGAACAGACACGAAAAAAGTGTATTTGTCCACTCTCGCCAGTGCCATCCGGCAGGCACATATAGTCTCGCAATTCCAAGGCATGCGGCGATACTGGAAGATAAAAGCATCATCAGCAGTTGCACCATCTTCGGGGCCAGGCCTTATTAAAGACCGACAATGCATCAGCAGCCACCCCATCAGATAGTGATAGGGTAGTTCAATGCGTTAAAATTCCTTCGTCGTGTAACGGACGATGACCTTGGACGAAAAAATACGAAGGCCACAGTATATGTTGCACACCATGGCCGGAGAAGAGCTAGTCTGATCCCGAAGACCAGCTTCAAAGCAGGGAGGATAAAGTTGCGGCTGATCCTCTCAATAGAACCAGCCCCTCCTGAAACTACACAATTTCGTAGCCACACCATCGGGAATCCGGCCAGAAGAGCCTTCTCGGACAGTGGCTGAGTGTCTTGATAAAAATAAGAAAAGAGTCAGAATGACTCCCGAATCTGTCGCCGGCGGTTCTTACCCTCTTGGTGGTCGATACTTGGTCCTGCACCTCCTTCCGAGTGCGAGGACTTCGAGTAGAAACCCGGCCTGAGGCACCGAGCTTAAAAAGATAAGTGAGCCTTTGTGTGAGGAAGGTTCCCTTCTGAACTGTCGTCCTTTTTCTTTGACAGTTGCTGGCACGTTCTGTGATGACACAACAATTCCCGGTAGACGGCAACGAAGCCTGAGAACTTCTCCTCCAAATCCTTGAACTCTTCGTTCGTCGGAGTATACACCTCAAAGACTTCATTTCCCGAAGGCAGCTTGGAGACGTCATACATCTCGTGGAGAGCAAGCCCCATCTCCCCTACAGGTGTGAAGAAGGTCCCTGTACGACAGTTGTAAATCTCCAGCAGAGCCATGAACAATTTTTTGTTTATGGGCAAGCCGTAGCTGGTGCCCCAAATAGCATGGTAGAGTCCAATCTTGCGCAGGAGAGTCTCGTATTTTTGTACGATCCGCATAGACATGTTGGTCCACGAAGGGATAGGGTTTACCCAACTCGGTAGCGACAATCGGCCAACGGGATAGGACCCCTTCCGAGCAAGCTGATTCAGGAACGTATTAGCTTGAGAAAACTTGAAATTGGGACCCTGTACATTCAAGAAACTGCCCGGGCCAACCCCATCACGTAGCGGCTGACCGGTACCTTGCCCGCGTATACTGACCCCGAGTTATTATTATAGTGGATGTTGCCCAAACATCCCAGACCGACTCGGAGTCAAGGAATCCTCCATCTTTCTGTCCATCGGTAGCATGTTGAACCACGACAGTGAGAAGTGACGCTCCATCAGAGGAATAAGGATTGCCATCCCATCAGAAGTAAAACTCCAACTCTCGGATATGTCAAGAACATGGGAGTTCTTCACAGTCAGGGCGTCCCCGAAGAGGAACGCAGGCTTCAAGTGTTTGCCCCCAGCAGCCCTGAGTTTATCATCCCCGAGATGAAGAAGAAGGACTGGTTTTTAATGTCTCTCATCCTCTCCACAGGTTCGTCTTTTGGAAGCTGGTTTACCACATACTCGACTATATGGTCGAACCTATAGCCCACAGCAGATTGGGCGTGACCCACCAAAGGTTCTTCCACAGAATTGACTGGCAAATTCACTGAAAAAGGAAATAAAGAAATAAGTTAGAAGATGGCCAGGGAGAACTGCTTAGTGTTTCCGAGCTTATGCGGCTCTGATCAGGCGGGTCCTTATGCGGCTTAATTTAATGGAGTTTATGCGGCTCTATTTTTGGGGTCTCATACGGCCCAGTTCAAATGAGGTTATACAGCTATTTAGCGGGTGCTCATGCGGCCCAGTTCAAGTGGGGTTATGCGGCTCTGTTTAACGGGGCCTCATGCGGCCAAGTTCAAATGAGCTTATGCGGCTCTGTTTAGCGGGGTCTCATGTGGCCGAGTTTAGATGAGCTTATGCGGCTCTATTTAGCGGGGTCTCATGCGGCCCAGATCAAGTGAGCTTATGCGGCTCTGCTTAGTGGGTGCTCATGCGGCCCAGTTTAAAAGTGCTTATGCGACTCTGATTTGGTGGGGTCTTATGCGGCACAGTTCGTGGGGTCTTATGCGGCACAGTTTGTGAGGTCTTATTCGGCACAGTTCGTGGGGTCTTATATGGCACAGTTCAAAGAAAGCTTATACGGTACTGTTCGGTGGGTCTTCATGTGGCCCAGTTTGTAAAGTGCTTATACGGCCACAAGACGACTCTTATACGGCTCGGACATGAGGCGTACCCCCATGCGGCTCGGACATGAGATGTACATGCGGCACATACAGCACAGTATGCGGATTCATCATAATGAACTTGAACAGTTCAATGAAGACGAAGAAGGCCTGCGCATAAAATATACGGCGTAGCCGTGATGGTTAGGGTTTTGAGTTCATACAATTTTTTCCAATATCCTTACCATCAATGGCGGAGTGAACGTCGGGTTGAACTGTGGGCACCTCAGTCGATGAGGATGCCGCTCCCTTACCCTTCACCACAGTGCTAGAGGAAGCTTTGGGAGCCATTAATGATCGGAGAAGAAAGAGAAGACGGCGACTAAGGACAAGAAAAGTTGAAGAGAAAAGAAAGTAAAGAGTCTCTCTCTTCCAAAAGTACTCGTATTTATAGGCTGACAAGGGGCATGGGAATCAATAGACGCTTCGCATTACGTGCTGTCTAGAAGATAAGGCTGACTCTTGGATTTCTATCCCCTGTATTCAAAAGATTACTCGTAATCATTAAGAACAAATCTAAGTATTTAAAGCTGACTCTTGGGATCCTATCCCAAAAGACGACTTTAAATTAAAACAAATCAAAGGCAATTAATAAGACGCCTACGTGGCATGAAGGACAGCATGCGGCCAGAGCAGTCCATGCGGCCAGGACAGTCTATGCGGCCAGAGTAGTCCATGCGGCCAGAACAGTCCATGCAGCCAGGACAGTCTATGCGGCCAGAGTAGTCCATGCGGCCAGAACAGTCCATGCAGCCAGAACATCCTATGCGGCCAGAGGAGTCTATGCAGTAAGAAGAGCTTATGCGGACATAGCCATGCTTCTTATTCAGAGTATTTCAATTTTACAAATTGAAAACTTTGACGGGGGTCCTGTAGAAGCATGGAAAAGAACAGAAAAGTCCATGCGGCTCAAAACAGGGGGAGTCTCATGTTGTTCAAGAATCTCTTAGAGCTTCATGTAGCTCAAAAAATTCTTTAGAGCTCATGCGGCTCAAAAGTCCCTTAGAGCTTCATGCGGCTCAAAAGTCCCTTAGAGCCTCATACGGCTCGAAAGTCCCCGATAGGTCCATGCAGCTAGGGAAAAGCCACGTGGCCCTATGCGGTACAAAAATAGGCCTCCATAGCTGGCCATAACTACTCTGTACAGCTGGCTCATTAAATGCTCTGACACAATGCAGCTGCTCTGACACAAAGGATTGACAGCTCTGACATAAAGGTAAAATGATGACCCTGACATAGTAACGTGCTCCTAGAGAGACAAAAAAATCTTTATAGCTGGCACGATCCACCAATTCCAAAGCTCTTTATGCGGATCGCTTCAAGGACTTCCATGCGGCTCTCACATAAGGCCACCCTCAAGCGGCTCAGTTGTGGGGGCCACCCTTATGCGGTTCAGATGGGGGGCCACCCTTATACGGCTCGGTTGATGAGGCCATCCTCATGCGGCTCGGTTGTGGGGGCTACCCCCATACGGCTCGGTTGTGAGGCAATCCTCATACGGCTCGGTTGTGGAGGCCACCCCCATACGGCTCGGTTGTGAGGCCACCCTCATGTGGCTCGGTTGTGAGGCTACCCTCATACGGCTCAGTTGTGAGGCCATCCTCATACGGCTCAGTTGTGAGGCCACACTCATGCGGCTCTACTAGGATGCCCCGTTTATGCGACTCGTAGCATAATGACAGTTGGGACACGTGGCAGAGGATGGACTAAGACTTATCCATACGGATTTATTGCAACCGACAAATCATAACAATGCAGATTTATTGCAACCAACGCAACAGCTCAGATTGATTTCCAACAAACAGATCAAGGTTAATCTTAACCAATCCCCAACCGTCCACTTTTTAAGGTACAGTTACTGCACATCCCACTCATCATAAATTCCTATAAATAGCATAGGATTATTCCTTTGCAGACACACAGAGGAAGACAGAGAAAAAAGCACACATAGAGCAGGAGATATACACAGAGAGCATCCCACAGAGCAAGAGAGCACTTCTTCATCGGAGCCAAGGTCACGTTCGATCGTCCAAGGAGTAAGGCAGAGTTGATATCACTTTCCCGAGCCTCTACCGTCACCCCCCAGAATCAAAAACTAAACAATTGTACTTAGATTGCTTTTCCTAGGTTTTATTCCTAGGCTCTCTTTGTACGAGCGAGTTTGTATTGTGAATCAAAGTTCAGTCCTCCCATAAAACTGTTCTGTTCTTAGATAATCAATGGCAAACACCCGGATCTTTCCGTTCTTTTTAGTGACGGAAACAACATTGGCTACCCAGTCCGGGTGTTGTTCTTCACGAATAAACCCACTGTCCAGGAGTTTATCCACTTCTTTATCGATAGCGTCCATGATGTTAGGACGAAAATGTCATTGTTGTTGCTTAATAGGCTTAGCGTCAGGTAAGATATTAAGCCTGTGTATCGCAACTTATGGATCGAGGCCTGACATGTATTTATAGCTCCAGGCAAAGACGTCGATGTATTCTTTGATCAGCTGGGCCAAGGATTCTCGGTCCTCCTCCGCCAAGCTCTTGCTGATAAAGATAGGCTTGGAGGAAGATCCATCCCGAGGTCGATTTAATCTAGTTCATCTTCAGTAGGGGGTTTCCGTAGTTTAAAGCGAGATTCCCATTGCATACCTAGGTGTTGAGCCCAGGGTTCTTCTTCGAAGAACTCTATTACCTGGTCGTCGTCTTCATCTTCTGAAGGATGTACGGATGTCATGTTAGACGATAGCACTTTCCTGAAGATTGGGTCGTTGCTAGTATCAGAGTCCCAAGTAGAAGCTTCAGACGATTGAGAATGTGTGACAACCTGTGCTTCTGAACTCTTTGAGGTTGTTGGAGGCATGACATAGCCCACCCCCCAACGAGTATGGTGGTAATAGTCCTGCAATTTTTCTTTCGGTACGGGAAGTCGTAGGGAAAGACGTCGACCTTTGCCATAATTCAGACCCTGGCTGCTCTTCAGGTTGTAACCCATCTTTTGGATGAGATATTTGGCTAGATCATTGTACCGGTAAATTTGCATTCTGCTCGTGTCGAGTTTTGGCTCTGCGAGTGGAAGGTCTTCATGGTGCTCGACTTTGCCCAACACAATATGTAAACCCCCTAATTTTCTACTATGGTTTTTTATTTAAAATATATGTTTGTATTTATTTTTGTACTTCGTATCTACACGTAGCATACGAGTTTGCATTTTTGTATCATACGAGATATGCGTTTCATAATTTCTCGTCGAGTGCGAATATGTGCGAGGTGTATATTTTGTAAAATATTTTATTAGAGATTTTAAATATATAGAAGAATTTAGTTTTCAAAATAATATGTGATAGATATTTTTATTTCTAAAAAGAGTTATTTAGTTCGTCGTTTAAAAATAAGTAGTGATTTGATAATTGTGGATTATACGAAAAGTATTCCAAATATTTTGCAAAATTTGGAAATGGTTATTTAAAATATTTTGTTATTTATAAAAGCTAGTTTATGATTTAATATTTAAGTATTTATCGTGATTTTCGAAATTAATTATTTCCATATTTATTTAATTATGAAAATAATATTTAGGATTTTGTTAATGATAATATTTGATTAAATATGGTAATTTAAATTAGAAAAGATTTTATTGACTTTATTTAAATATAGTTTAAATTAAGGATAGAATTTATCTAGATTCGATTTGATTTGGATTGAGTTATTTTAAATCAGTTTAAATTAGTAGGTGATTTACCTAATTGGGATTTAAATAAATTCCAATCCCAATCCAACTGGGAATTTCCACCTCCTATAAAAGTAGAGGTACTCCTCCAAAAATTTTCCATCCACAATCTAAAACCTGTGCATCGTGTCTGTGCCATTCTAAAGTCTTGTTCCATCTTCTACATGTACATTTTTCCGTGTCAACAATCCCGACACAAATAGATCATAAACCTAATACTTCCTCACCCCATCTCCACCCTGCCATTCCTCCTGCCAACTCGCCAACGACGACACCCACCACCAGTATAACCAATGGCCCAGCCCCACCTTCCTGTCGGCCACACCATCCAGGCTAGCACCCCGAAGCGTCATTGCCGCTGCATTTCCGGTCACCCGAGCCGCATAGCCCCGGCTGCCACCCGCCTCTCCACAACCCGACCACCCGCACTTCGCCTTGTCGAACTACCATCACCACCACTAAAATCTGCAACACCCATAACCCATCCGCCGACACCATTGTCGGCGACCCATCAAAAAAAAACCCATCACCAAAAACCCCACACCAAAGAGAAAAAAATTGGGCAAAAGTCCTTACCTAGCCGGAGTCGCCACCGTGTGGCTTCACCCCGTCGACACAGGGCCGCACTCCGGCCACACCACCCCACTGCACCGCTTCACGGCGCTGCGCGCCTCCGACGCCGAAGATCCGCCTGGCAGTCATAGCGCAGCATGCCAGATCGCCTCCGCGTGGCCGTCTCTCCGCCGGAAGCCACCGTGCTGCACCGGCGTCCTCCGCGCACCCGCATCGCCGACGCCACCCCGGAGGAGCTCCGGCCACAACACAGCAAGTCGCTGCCTCCGACGCTCCTCTCCAGGCCGTCGCCGCTCGAAAACCCGATCAGCCGCCTCCGCGAGACCCCGCGCCCACGGACCCGCCGTCTTCCCGCGGAGCGCCGCCTCACGAAACCTATCGCCACCGTCCTCGCCCGTCGCGAGCGCCCCGCCTGAGCCCGGCTCCGCCGTGTTCCACCACCGCAGGGGTTCCCGACCGTGTACTCCGCCGCCTCCACCCAACTCCGGCACCGTGCGCCCGCCGGCCATCGACGCCCATCCGCCCGTCGGTAAGTAACCCTCTCCAACCCTTTCCCCTTTCTCGATACTCTCTCTCCTCCCCCTTTTCTTATTCCCCTTCTTTTTTCTAAAAAAAAAAGGGAACAGCTGTAATCAGTATTAGTATTATATTTTTACTATAATTATTATCATTATTATAAGTATTATTTTTATGTTATTTCTATTAATTATTATTAGTACTGATTTAGTACATCATGAGTACTACTTTAATACTTATATTATGATATTGATTTTATTATTAAAAATTTTGGTGTAGTATTCTGTTTATATAAATAAATTTCATAATTAATATTTTTCAAAATACAATTTGACAAATTATGGTTTAACCCTAAACTATTTTTTTATTTTATTTTATTTTCAAAGTACTAATTTAAGATATTTTGACAACTTAGAGTTTTGCCTAAAAAGATTTATTTTAAGTATTTTTCAAGAATTTACATAAAAATATTTTTAAATTTATATACGTAATCTCCTCAATTTCTCCTTGCTTAACACCCTTAGCAATGACTAATCATTCATTCATATTTTTTCGTGAATTCGAACCATGCTACATCAACCATGGCTATTGGACAGAACATGACTTGTCGGATTATTTCACCACACCAGGCGTAACACCAGGCAAGATACCTTGTCATTATTTACTGTTTATAGTTTGTCTGTATTTTATTTACATATCTCTGTTCATTTATTTCTTGTTCTTACAGTTCCTGATTTACTGCCTGTTCAGTGATTAATAATTTACTTTGTTATTATCCTTTGATTGCATGTTGACCTAGAGTTAAGGGACTACCGTTGTAGTGTATTGCATATACCTTGACACAGTTGTACCACGAGGATGTGTGAGATGAGTAGCATGTAGAGGTTCTTGCGTGTGGGCTGATCTTCCATGTGCATGCTTAAGACTAACTGCTAATAGAGGCATGTTAGGAGACTTAGCAGTTAGTAGAGGTACATGGTCGTAGATGCGACTTGACAGGTAAATTGGGTAGGGAGAACAATACCTGACGTATGGGCTTCTTTGCACTTTCCTGCTTACCTGTGCGCTCCGTCGGAGACGCAGGCTCCAGGTGCCCTCTGACGTTTTCCAGAGCGTTATGGACGTAGCCCCTTGCACATGATGCCCTCTGACGATCTTCGGACGTTACGGACGTAGGCCCCTGGTGCCCTACATGGCAACTATGCTGATCCCATTTACAGCCAGGGCTCATGCGTCGAAGGATTGTTTCTTATCTGCATGATCACTTTAGTATGGTTAGATTACCTTATTTGTGTCTTGTCACTTGCTTTGATTGTGGCATGTATTATAATTAGTATTTATATGGCATGTTTATTGTATCTTGTTACGTCCCTCTGAGGACCTGGTTATCTCGTCAGGTGTGTGTTCTTGTCTTTCGCAGGTGTTCTAGCCGTGGCCATGATTGTCACTATCTCTTCGAGGATGATTGCACTTTGATCGTCTTCGCTTCGCCCGCCAAACTCATTATATTTTCCATGTATTTTTCCTTACTTATTGGTAGTGGATTTGTCTCCGCCCAACGATTGTATACATGACAAATTTTAAAGTTGCTTTTATATCGTATTTATCTTTGTGGATAAGATTTAGTACCTTGGTTACTGCATTTTACAGCTTATGTATATATACGAGGGTCCATATACTTCGTATGTATACAGCTGGCATGATTACGTTCTAGTCCAACGTATTTTGGGACTGGGACGTTACATATTTTTGTGGTGGCCCATGCAGGTCAAGTTTACCGTTTTGGTTACATAAATGTACCGAACAGGCCTGCAATATAGGATTAGAGTTTAGAATCTCATCCACCTACTTGACATCCTTTCTGGACTTCAAATTCTGAACTCTCGTTCGACCTCCTTGATTTGCATCTTGCTTAACTCCTTCTACCGTAAATTCTTAGTTTCGTGTTTAGTAAGATGACTACTCTAGTATATGCCCATAGGTTAAACACATGGCTGGATTGCATGGATAATTAGTATGTATTGGGGTTTTAATTGAGTTATAAAGGCATTAATTTTCCTAGAAATATGACCTTAAGGATTAGTTAATTCCAAGTTGGGTAGTAGCATATTTTTGCTTTCAAATGATAGTTGAAATTTTATTTTGCTATTACATGGTGGTATACACAAGAGAATAACTAGATCGAGAAAACAAATTTATGATTTATGATGATTTATTGGGATATGAAACCGATTTGGAAAATATCTTTAAATTGTGACACATAATTTACGATTAAGTTCAAGTTTGGATTGAATATGTTAAAGTTTATCTCGAATTTATTAAAGTATTTTAAATTATAAGTTATGATTTTGTAACGACTAGAGAATATGAAGGGTTTATGATTTACGGTTTATTAGAGGGCTTGAGGATTTAAATTGAATCTGCGATTTACGAATTATAAGTATTTAATATTGAGCTTGAAGAGATAATGGTAAAAATTTTGTTTGAAATATTTTTGGAAGATATGAAATCGACTTGAAGGAAAAATATTTAAAATTGCTCATATGATCTATGATATATAAGTTAATTAGATTTCGAGTTTAAAGCCTTGATTATGGCTATTAAAATTTTGGAAAAAAAAAATTATTCGATTTGCGAATTACGAGGATTGTTCGAGATTGACTAAAGATTTAAAATTTTGATTAAAGTTGACAGTCTAAGATGACTGGAAAATCTTGGTGGAGTATCTTGGAAAGTTTATTGAGAAACTTACGAGGAACTTAAAAATTTAGATTAGATCATATTGATAGAGGGCCAAGAAGCAAGTTAGGTCACCCTAGTGAGATAGAAGTATTCCATATTATAATGCCATGCCACCTGTGATTATGATATTGCATATACACAAGTATAGTTAGTCATCGACCAAACCGATGAACATATCTTTGGCTCACTCGACCTTTCCTCAAATCTAGACCTTCATTCGTGACATCTAATTGTTCGAAACTTAGAAATGATTAGAACCATCCCCTTGACCATACCCTCATCTATGAACTTTTTCTAGAAATTTTCTCTCTAACTTATTTAGTCTTGACCTACGAGATTCCTAATTATCTTTATTTCGTGCTTTAACCTTTTATTTTTGGTCCATTAATTAGTACCTTATGAAAAACCCACTTTCTATTTTGATCATTTGGCGCGTTCCCTATCGTGACTTTGATATTTGAAGCACAACACTAGACTTTTCCTTCCAACCAATTACACATGCAAAACCTAGACGAGCTCACCTTCATGTAGGTATATCATGTCCCACTAAAACACGTCCCCTTGTACTCTATTTTTATGGTACGACTTTCGGGTCATAAAGACTCAACTATAACCTATACCATGGTACCGATATGCTTTTGACTATATATTGGAGGTCAAATCTTGACTCAAGTCTTTCGACCCGATACTGATTGTGATCTACTAAATCCGTTAAATGCTTACCCTTGTGTTTTATCTTGACTGCTTAACCCTTGTCATTTTATTTTCTTGTATTGATTCACTTAGACCCATAACATCTTTTACTCTTCATGCAATATTAGCAACGCTTACTTTTCTCCCTTCCAATTAAATTGCTTTCTCATACTTCACTATGATTTCTCCATTGTTACGCCACCTTGTTCCTTGTATGATTCCCTTATGCGAAATAAAATTTGATCATGACAATCTTGAGTTAGTAGAAGCTTTATTGGAGAACCCCCACAACATGGATAAATACTGTAGTGGTTAAGATAATTACGAGATTATGAGGTATAGATGGGACGTGAATAAAAATGTGCGATAATTCTGAATAGATGAGGAAAGGAATGATATATTATGTGTTGACGAAACACTCAAGGATAAATAGACTTCGCGAATTTCAAACTTTGTTTTAAGGTAACTAAATTTTGAGCGAAGAAATTCTTAAAGTGTGGTGGTTTAAGAACCAAATTTATATACTAAATTGATGGATGCAAATTTTCGATAAAGACAAATTTTTGACGGTGCCTTTGATAACACATAGTGCCATGATGATATTAGTTTTCAAGTATAACAAATTGTTGAAGAAAGAAACCTTTACATTCTTATTAAGATGATTATGCATAGGAAGTTAAGATGAGTTTCACTTCTACCATCAAAAGAGGAGATTGTTGGAATCAAATTTTCGAGAGAGACTAATGAATATATTAGAAAATTTTCAATTATGATGATAAAAATTGAGTTATGAAGGTATATGGCTAGTTTTCGAGATTTATCGAACATTGAAGACGCACTTTTATTTTGTTACTTAGGGATGCATTGTGCATTGACCAATAAATACAAATTTGTAGTAAGAAGATTCTAACTTTTACTTAAGCCAAATTGGTTGGAGATTTTTGAATTTTAATTTTAGAGAAAATCATAACTGGAAAGATATATATATAAGTGAGCTAGTATAATTGGAGATTATGGAATTCAAAATTTGAGACTAATTGAAATTCTACGACAAGATAGAGGAAGTTAGAGTATAATTATAATCATATTGGGTTTTGTTAAATGTTAAGGGGACGTGCTACGAAAGTAATTTTTTGGAAAGAACAATTTATGATGAGAGATAGTATACGAATATTGACGATATCAAAGGATTAAGGAGTTTATTACCTGCTTATAAGGTTGCCCTTTTTAGGGTTAATGTTAGGGTTGATCAAGCTTAGTCATTGATTGGTTGTCATATTCATGATCGTAATCTAAACTGAAACAATCGAATTTTTGTTCTAGTCGATCAAATGACATGTTGCCATTGAAATGTCGCTCAACATCCCGTCGAATATTTTTGCGTTCTCGTCTAAAGAAGATTTCGTACTTTCGTTCGAATAATATTCTTTCTATTCTCTCGACCCTACCTACCCTATCTATTCCTAAATTTCGAGGACGAAATTCTTTTAAGTTGGGTAGGATGTAAACCCCCTAATTTTCTACTACG
The DNA here is from genome assembly GCA_029216955.1 of Iris pallida. Lineage (NCBI taxonomy): Eukaryota > Viridiplantae > Streptophyta > Magnoliopsida > Asparagales > Iridaceae > Iris > Iris pallida. The sequence goes on along the minus strand of JANAVB010027297.1, from coordinate 85,394 downwards.
GTTTTTTTTATTTAAAATATATGTTTGTATTTATTTTTGTACTTCGTATCTACACGTCGCATACGAGTTCGCATTTTTGTATTATGCGAGATTTGCGTTTCACAATTTCTCGTCGAGTGCGAATATGTGCGAGGTACATATTTTGTAAAATATTTTATTAGAGATTTTATATATATAGAAGAATTTAGTTTTCAAAATAATATGTGATAGGTAATTTTTATTTCTAAAAAGAGTTATTTAGTTCGTCGTTTAAAAATAAGTAGTGATTTGATAATTGTGGATTATACGAAAAGTATTCCAAATATTTTGCAAAATTTGGAAATGGTTATTTAAAATATTTTGTTATTTATAAAAGCTAGTTTATGATTTAATATTTAAGTATTTATCGTGATTTTCAAAATTAATTATTTCCATATTTATTTAATTATGAAAATAATATTTAGGATTTTGTTAATGATAATATTTGATTAAATATGGTAATTTAAATTGGAAATTATTTTATTGACTTTATTTAAATATAGTTTAAATTAAGGATAGAATTTATCTAGATTCGATTTGATTTGGATTGAGTTATTTTAAATCAGTTTAAATTAGTAGGTGATTTACCTAATTGGGATTTAAATAAATTCCAATCCCTATCAAACTGGGAATTCGCACCTCCTATAAAAGGAGAGGTACCCCTCCAGAAATTTTCCATCCACAATCTAAAACCTGTGCATCGTGTCTGTGCCCATCCAAAGTTTTATTCGATCTTCTATATGTACATTTTTCCGTGTCGACAATTCCGACACAAATAGATCCTAAACCTAATACTGCATCACCCCATCTCCACCCCTGCCATTCCTCCTGCCAACTCGCTAAAGACGACACCCACCACCAGTATAACCAATGGCCCAGCCCCACCTTCCTGTCGGCGACACCATCCAGGCCAGCACCCCGAAGCGTCATTGCCGCTGCATTTCTGGTCACCCGAGCCGCATAGCCCCGGCTGCCACCCGCCTCTCCACGACCCGACCACCCGCACTTCGCCTTGTCGAACTACCATCACCACCACTAAAATTCGCAGCACCCATAACCCATCCGTCGACACCATTGTCGGCGACCCATCAAAAAAACCCATCACCAAAAACCCCACACCAAAGAGAAAAACAAATTGGGCAAAAGTCCTTACCTAGCCGGAGTCGCCACCGTGTGGCCTCACCCCATCGGCGCAGGGCCGCACTCCGGCCACACCACCCCACCGCACCGCTTCACGGCACTACGCGCCTCCGGCGCCGAAGATCTGCCTGGCAGTCGCAGCGCAGCACGCCAGATCGCCTCCGCGTGGCCGTCTCTCCGCCGGCAGCCACCGCGCTGCACCGGCGTCCTCCGTGCACCCGCATCGCCGATGCCACCCTAGAGGAGCTCCGACCACCACACAGCAAGTCGTCGCCTCCTGCGCTCCTCTCCAGGCCGCCGCCGCTCGGAAACCCGATAAGCCACCTCCGTGAGACCCCGCGCCCACGGACCCGCCGTCTTCCCGCGGAGCGCCGCCTCACGGAACCCTTTCGCCACCGTCCTCGCCCGTCACGAGCGCCCCGCCTGAGCCCGACTCCGCCGTGTTCCACCACCGCAGGGGTTCCCGACCGTGTACTCCGCCGCCTCCACCCAACTCCGGCGTCGTGCGGCCGCTGGCCATCGACGCCCATCCGCCCGCCGGTGAGTAACCCTCTCCAGCCCTTTCCCCTTTCTCGATACTCTCTCTCCTCCCCCTTTTCTTATTCCCCTTCTTTTTAAAATAAAAGGGAACAACTGTAATCAGTATTAGTATTATATTTTTACTATAATAATTATTATTATTATAAGTATTATTTTTATGTTATTTCCATTAATTATTATTAGTACTGATTTAGTACATCATGAGTACTACTTTAATACTTATATTATGATATTGATTTTATTATTAAAATTTTTGGTGTAGTATTCTGTTTATATAAATAAATTTCATAATTAATATTTTTCAAAATATAATTTGACAAATTATGGTTTAACCCTAAACTATTTTTTTATTTTATTTTATTTTCAAAGTACTTATTTAAGATATTTTGACAACTTAGAGTTTTGCCTAAAAAGATTTATTTTAAGTATTTTTAAAGAATTTACATAAAAATATTTTTAATTTTGTATACGTAATCTCCTCAATTTCTCCTTGCTTAACACCCTTAGCAATGACTAATCATTCATTCATATTTTCTCGTGAATTCGATCCATGCTACATCGACCATGGCTATTGGACAGAACATGACTTGTCGGATTACTGCACCACACCAGGCGTAACACCAGGCAAGATACCTAGCCATTATTTACTGTTTATAGTTTGTCTGTATTTTATTTACATATCACTGTTTATTTATTTTCTGTTCATACAGTTCCTGGTTTACTGCCTGTTCAGTGATTAATAATTTACTTTGTTATTATCCTTTGATTGCATGTTGACCTAGAGTTAAGGGACTACCGTTGTAGTGTATTGCATATACCTTGACACAGTTGTACCACGAAGATGTGTGAGATGAGTAACATGTAGAGGTTCTTGCGTGTGGGCTGATCTCCCATGTGCATGCGTTAGGACTAACTGCTAATAGAGGCTTGTTAGAAGACTTAGAAGTTAGTAGAGGTACATGGTCGTGGATGCGACTTGACAGGTACATTGGGTGGGGAGAACAATACCTGACGTATGGGCTTCTTTGTACTTTCCTGCTTACCTGTGCGCTCCGCCGGAGACGCAGGCTCCTGGTGCCCTCTGACGTTTTCCAGAGCGTTATGGACGTAGCCCCTTGCACATGATGCCCTCTGACGATCTTCAGACGTTACGGACGTAGGCCCCTGGTACCCTATATGGGAACTATGCCGATCCCATTTACAGCCAGGGCTCATGCGTCGAAGGATTGTTTCTCACCTGCATGATCACTTTAGTATGGTTAGATTACCTTATTTATGTCTTGTCACTTTCTTTGATTGTGGCATGTATTACAATCAGTATTTATATGGCATATTTATTGTATCTTGTTACGTCCCTCTGAGGACCTGGTTATCTCGCCAGGTGTGTGTTCTTGTCTTTCGCAGGTGTTCTAGCCGTGGCCATGATTGTCACTATCTCTTCCAGGATGTTTGCGCTTTGATCATCTTCGCTTCGCCCGCCAAACTCATTGTATTTTCCATGTATTTTTCCTTACTTGTTGGTAGTGGATTTGTCTCCGCCCAACGATTGTATACATGACAAATTTCAAAGTTGCTTTTATATCGTATTTATCTTTGTTGATGAGATTTAGTACCTTGGTTACTGCATTTTACAGCTTATGTATATATACGAGGGTCCATATACTTCGTATGTATACAGCTGGCATGATTACGTTCTAGTCCTACGTATTTTGGGACTGGGGCGTTACACAATAGCTTTCTCATCCTGGTTCCGAGGCATGACTATGTAACAGACTCCTTGGTACGGGATGACACGATTTATATAATTTGTAGTTGTTATTTGTGTTTGTAACGACTGTCGGGCATTATCTAAAGTATAAATCGCATTCCAGTGTGGAAGGCTAGAATAATTAAAAGACACCCTTTTATTGATAAAATATAAAATTTTGTCCCATGGGATTACATCGTCAAGGAATGGAGCGTCAATATTGGCTGATATGTACACCTTCATTTTTTTCGTCAGTGAGCACTAGAGTTGCTTTGGGCAGTTCATGAGAGTCCATCGAGAGCCTGACCCGTGTTGGCTCTTGGGTCTGTGCTGAGAAAGACGCTGGAGCCTTTTTCTGTGGCCTGGCGGTGAGAGGTACCGACGATTGAGGAGGTCTGACTTTAAGCCGTACCATGAAGGGTGCCTCAGATGTTGTCCCGGCGGTTGCTGCCTTTCCTCATAGTTTGGCTACGAGGGGAGCCACCACTTAAGGAGGTTTTCCCTTAAGTCGTACATTTATGGGGGCTTCAGTGGATGCTCCATCCAGGGAAGCTGGTGCCTTCCAGCGATGTTTAGCCACCATAGGAGGCGGTGTTTGAGGTGTCTTCCCTTTGAGTCTCACTTTCAGGAGAGCCTCGATTATCATTTTTGCCTCCAAATCAGCTTCGGCTTCAGCTTCCTCGTCGACATCATCGGCTTCATCTTCGAGATGAATTGACTTGTATAAGTCCGCGTCAGTGAAGAAGGTTTCAATCCCCTTAAAGGGATCAACATCAGCCAACTCCGTTCGGACGATGCCGTTGGTGGAAACGTACTTCATACATTGATGGAGAGTGGATGGCACCACCATGTACACATGTAGCCACGGGTGCCCTAATAGAATGTTGTAGTTGACTTTCACATCCACAACATAACAAGTCAACTCGATCCGGAGATCACCGATATGACATTTGAGCCGAATCTTCCCCAGCGGCTCACTTTTGCTGGCTTGAGGCCACTGAGTGTAGTGTGGGACGCCGTCAGACGATGCATCAGGATCTCCAGTGTTTGGAGCAGAGTTTGGGGGATGATGCTGAGAGAAGACCCAGGCTCGATCTGCATTCGATCCACCTTGATGGCCCTAACATACCCTGTATAATACAGCGGTCTGTTGTACCTGTTATTCTTTAGCAACTTGTCCTATTGAGTGAATGTGACATTGGAGATGATTTCCCCCATACTATGGCAGTATGGACATGCTATTGGACCGTCTTCAGGCTGCTTGACCTGACTGATGAAAGACTCAGCGTCCTTCAGGGCTTCGTAGAGAGCCTCCCGAGTGTCTTTGGATAGACGGAGGAGTTCGAACATGGACAACCGAGCTGGGGTACCGGCAAGTTGTGCTAGTATATCAAAGTTGTGGGGTTTGGTTAACCCCGAAGCGTTGTCTCTTCGTAGAGGCCTGTCGAAGCGAGCCTTCTTTTGCTTCTGTTTGTTAGCTGTTGGAGGTTGGGAAGGACCTTCTCCTGGAGCAGCTGAGGAGGTGACGGAAGGTGCCATTTTGACAGGGGCCTCCTCTGGTTGAGCATTCTGCTGTGAATGCGTTCGTACAGGAAGTGCCTCCTCATGGGAGGTAGTCACCATTCGACAAGACCTGATCTTCTTGCCTTTGGCCTTGGATGTATAACATACCCTCGGCTGAGTAAGTTTCGAAGCGAGATCTGGATGAACCCACATGATCTCATCCCAAGGTGTGGTGAGTGGAATCGGTTCACTCGTGTTATCACAAGGTGGCAAAAGTTTGACCACCTCTATTGTCGCCTTCGGGATAGGGACAACACCATCTCGAGTTGTGGTAGGCGGCAAGGTGCCGAACTGGAGCGACACCATGTTGGCCGAGACTGTCTTCTCCTCGTAATCGACTGAGATGACATTCGCATTAATCATACGCTGTATATAGTCTTTGAGGATGTGGCAGTCTTGAGTTGGATGTCCAACAAACCGATGGTAGTGACAGTACCTCGGGTCGCCGACTCTGCCCACCTCATTAGAACGCTTTGGATCAGGCAACCTGATTTTGTCGCTCTGCTTCAGCATATCGAAGAGTTGTAAGGTATCCTCATCATTGATGGAGTAGACCATCTTTGGTCTCGGTGCAGGTGGAGGCTTCTGAACGGGGCCCTACATACTTTTTGAAGCATTGACAATCAATGCCTGCTTCCCTTTTGCCTTACGCCCACTGTTGTTGGTAGCAGGCCGCTTCCTTTTGTCGTCAAAGGCGGGGAAGTTAACCTCTAAAAGGCAAGCATTACGTGCCTTCTTTTTAGCGGCCTCGGCTTCCATAATCAATGAACTCCAATCGGGAGGTGGAGCGGAGTTCAGCCAGAGTTTGAACGCATTGATCATGTTCATGCTGCTGGAGTCAATAAGTGCATGTTCTGGCATACCCGGAGGTAACCTTAGGCATGCTTGTCGAAAATGCTCGATGAAGGTTCGAACAGTTTCCTTCTTCGTCTGACGGACTTCTATAAGAGACGACATGGTCATATCTTTTCTACCGTCATAGAACCGATCGAGGAAGAGGCATGTCAAGTCATTGAAGGATGATATGGAGTTGTCAGAGAGACTGTAGTACCAGTCGTAGGTGACTCCTTTTAATGCCCCAACAAACAGGCTTGTGAGTAGGGCATCTTCCTTCGGAAGAAGGCCCGTCTGAGACTAGAAGTATGTCAGGTATCGGCGAGGAGAATCATTTTCGTCATACGGCGTCAGTGTTTGTGGTTTATACTTGGGAGGATAGACCACCTTGTTCCATTCGAGGGGGTAAGGTTGCGGGATTCCCATCTTCTGACGCTCCTCTAGCCTATTTCGAGCCTCGAAGCGTTCACGCAGGTCTCTAATCATCTCGACCATATTTTTTGTAGAGCTAGGAGCAGGTGAAGGTGGTAGAGCCTGAAGTTGGAAATTGGAAGGAGCCGATGTTCGGGGTATTGCGTGATGATCTGCACCAAAAGATATTCGTTGATGGGGTATACTTGATTCCACATTGGCCCCTAGATCAGGAATGGTGACGACAGGTGCCCTTGTTAGAGTGGTCCGAATCTCGAACACTGCTTGAGTCAAGGTCTGCATAGAGGTATAGAGGGTTTTGAGGCCCCCTTCCAAAGTGTCTATGCGTTGCAAGATGTCTAGAGCTGGAGTGTCTGATTCTCCTTCATCACCACCCCCTTCCATGTAAGCTGTCATGACATGGGTGGAAGTGGATGGATCGGTTGAAGCCTCACTCTCGACCTCACTTTCCTGTAGAAGGGACTCTTCTTCCGAGGCCTCGTACTGGCTACCCCCAGCCACGTCGAGGCTGGTTCTTTGGGGGACTTCCTCGTCTTCAAGAGGAGGATTGTTAAAAATTTGACTAACCCCAGCCACTGCTTCAGCCATAGACTTCTTTCTTGCCCGGGTGCTTTTGAACACCCTGAGGACGGGATTAACGTCTTGTTCTTCCTCGGCTGACTTTTGGATGACGATGTAGAGGTCGAGGAGTTGGCAGTTGTTTTTCTTCCGGATAAGTGAGAGTTGGTGACAATATGGCAAGGAGCAATCTTAGGGACCTCTTCGTCTTCAATTGGCACTCTCTTACCGAGGCGACGTCGGATGGGTGCCGTAGATTGCAATCGCTGAAACACAAACTACCTTTGTGGTGGAGCTGCTGTCTTACAACAACAGCAGTTGATGGTGACCATGGCACAAGTGTGTCCTGTGAAGGGCACATCGTGCTTATTGATCAGCTCTCTTGATCTGCATTTATGAGTGATCACATTACACAAATTATGAGAAAGAGTTCCATTTTCACACCCCCTTCAAGAGCATGGCAAGGCCAAGCGCCGAGTGGTCATATGAATGCTGCACCCCCTGATCTAGTTCATGCGCATGAGGTACGCCCGGATCATTGGTGGAGGAACAACTTTTATTGCAACTTGAACCCACTTCATGTGCACCACCCAAGTGGGCGGATGGGTTCATCGTCGCAGATTTTGCCCGGTCTGACTTGGTTCGAAATGCAGTAGATGCGCTCAAGCGGGACAGGGACTTTGAAGGTTGGTTCGCAAATAAGTCCGAGTCAACCCTGTACAGCTTGCCATCAGCAGTGCGCATGATTTTTAGCGCATGCTTCTGCTTCGCTATTGGCTTAGCATGTTTGGGGTGCATGGCCTGTGTTGCCTTAGATTTTTTTTATACTAGCCCTCGAAAGCGCATAGTACTAAAAATCCAATTCTGTATCCCGATGACAGCAAATGAGTCTGTCAAAGACAGATGTTTTCTCCTGCGTACTAGAGTTCATGCGCTGGAGATTGGCTACGCCACTGCTCCGTTGGCGCATCTTCTTCGACTGGAAAAAAGATAGTTGGGGAATGTAGTCAACACCGCATTTTCCTGATAGATGTGCTGCACCAGTGGACGCATCTTGGTGGCTGAGTACGTCAGCAGAAAGGGTCAGCTGTGGTGGCATATTTCCTTCAGCGATGGTGCTAGGTGCATCTCCCTTGCGCACCCAGACTTGGCGAGTTTTCTTCGTCTTTGGCAGCCGCTTCGAAGGACTTACGCTGCCTTCAGAGATGAACTCCTCTTACGCTTGTTGATCGAGGCGCACCACAAGTGTTTTGCGGGGGAGCCCAGCTTTATGTCGTCAGATTGCAACACAACCTTCTCGTTGGGGGAGAAGGTAGTCCCCAGTAGATCGCCAACTTGTTCGCCATCGAAAAAGGGGGAGACAAAAGGTTTTTGATTGAAACTTTTGTATTTTGATTACAAACAAAACAATATACAATATAGGACTTAGGTATAGTCCTTTGAGTACACTTTTGTTTTTATCTGAAAACTGTGTCGGTGGAGCGAGTGGTAATGCATTGACTCCGTTGACGATCTGACGACGATCTTGAATTCTCTTAAGGTCTGGGTTGCTCTGGATGCCGGAGCATTTTGAGGGGAAGAAGACGTGAAGTGTCTCTCCTGATCTCTGGATATGATCTGTGGATATATCTATGTGGATATCTCTGTCTCGATATCTCTGTGTGGACCTTGAAGGAATGGTCCTTCTATTTATAGGCAACAGTTTGAGCTGCATCTACGCACATATATAGGATGTGCCTGGATGTGGGAAAGCCACGTGGCTGATGCCGGCGGAGGCACATGGATGATGTGCCTCAAATCTGTTTGAACTACTACGTTGGGGTACGGTAGAGCTGACACGTGGCAGTTATGAGGATTCGGTTGTTGCTGAGATCTTGGATTGTTAGCACCCATTCGTAGGCAGAACTGAGTCAAATGACACATGGTACGTGTTCATGGATCGAAGATATCGAATTTGGGGGAGAGTGATCTATCTTGATGTGCCTAGGATCAGGCGCATGGGAGAATTAAGGTGCTATCTTTAGGGATCAGGAGCGAGTCTGGGCGCATGGCTTTTAAGACGCATGTAGGGCTTCACATCAGGATGCGCCTAGGATCAGGCGCATAGGGTGACTTGGTCTATGACTTCAAGGAGTCATAGGCAAGTCCAGACGTATGGCTTTTGAGGCGCATATAGATCTTTTGGGCGCATGGCTGTGGGAGCGCATGCAGAGACTTGGCTTTTGTCTTGATGTCAGGAGCAAGTCTGGGGGGGCACTTGGCTTTTGAGGCGCATGCAATCTTCTGGACGCATGGCTGTGAGGCACACGCGAATAAACGATCGACCGCGTGGCAAGGACAGCTGTAGCCGACCAAAAGTGTAATAATGGTGCTGATGTCAGCTTCTCTTCGTTTTCTAAAAAGGGCGACTGATTGGACGACTCTTTGGAAGATGTGTTGCCGCCTTTGTCACTCAGCATTAATTGCTTGAGGATGATAAGTTTAAAAGGGGCACATCGGTTAATTCCGATCTGCGCGCATAGGTCTATGTCCCACTGGGCGTATCGGTAGGGGCGCATGATGTCGACGGCGCATCTGCCATATGTCGTATCCTCTTTGGCCCGTCTGTTGGATTCTTCTAGGCGTTAATGGCTGTCTTGATTTTAGCAGAATACGAAGATACAAGTTCATTGCCATAAATACAAATTCATTGCACGAAAGTCGGAGAGCCTTCCACTTGGCGCACGGTTGTGGGTTGCCCGGGTTTATAAATAGCAGCATAAAGGGAAGCTTATTTCCATTCTTCACTTATCTTTACTAAAATGGAGATAAACTCGGCTGGCCTCCTGCTTTGGCGAACCGTAGAACTCCTCATTCAAAGAAGTTTGGACGGTGAGCTCCTTCTTAATGTGAAGATGTGCTGAGTTAGTTCTTTCGCCATAGGCCCTGTTTTCGTACAAGCCTGTGAAAGTGCCAGTTGCATCCAAATATCGGGATCGTCATCTCCCGATACAGGCTGAAGGTGCCTGTTGCATCCAAAGATCGGGACGGTCTTTCCCCTATATTTGTTATGTTGGAAGAGCCGCAGGTCAGGAATATCGTGCCCCAATTTTGTTAGGGTAGATGGGCCACTCCTCCGGCTAGAGTGCCCGCATGCTGACGAGGAAGTGATTCGTTCTGACTATGCACGGGGATGCACATACGCTGAGATGCTGGAATGATGCGCCTGGCTGTAGCACTTGAGTGATGCGCCTGACAAGTGATGCGCCTGGCTGTAGCTTTTAGGATTTTCTTTCTCTTTTGTGAAAGAATTCTTCTTTGTAAAGAGTTTAGACATGCAATAGACTTTCATATGAAATAAAAGCCTAGTTTCTTGATGTCTTATACTCTTTGTTTGTGTTCTGCTACGCCGAGTACTCTTGTCTATTCTGGCGCATATCAGTGTGGGGTGCATGAGAATTTATGGCGCATAGGGACTCTGTCCTGAAATTTTATGCTTCTACACCCGTATGCATGGATTTTACTGTTGGTCTGCCGAAGATGCCACAAAAATGATGCCATCTGGGTCATCGACGATCGACTAACCAAGTCAGCACTTTTTACTGCCATCAAAGTTACTTGGAGCGTCGACCGCCTGGCTCAGATATATCTTGACGAAATAGTGCGGCTGTACGGAGTTCCAGTTGTTGACACAAAGTCACAGTCAACCAAATATTGGTAACATTGACTAAATAATACTTGTAATAATTCAATACGACACACGACGACTACATCCAGCTCAAGCCAGACGACAGCTCAGTTTTACAATTGCAGTCATTTTGTTAAGTCTATATTTTTATATTTATTGAGTCTAGAATAATTGTAAGTTGAGTTGTGCTGAGCTCTTGAGACTAAACCCATAACCTATCCAAAGTCCATAAAGCTCCACATCCAAAATAAGCCCATTGGACCCTTAGACCCATTCTGTGCTCTGGAGACAGAGTTCGGGGCGAACTCTGCCTCCACATAGAGTTCGGGCCGAACTCTATCCCCTAAAAATCAGCACCCTAATTTTTAGGGTTGGCTGGTTGCTAGTTGTCCAATGGCCAAATTTTTGAAAATTCCTACCAGAATTCTGGTCGAATTCTACCTGATAAAAACCTATAAATAGGCCAAGAATTCTCTTATTTTCAATCATCCAATCTTCTCTTCTCTTCTCTCTTAAGCTCAATATAAGCAATACCCTTCTTCATCTACTAGCCACAAGCTTCCTAAGTCTCGAGTGCTCAGCATCTCTCAGTTAGGAGTCTTGTGCAAGAGTTCAAGAAGTAGCTTGGAAAATTCCAAGCATCGCCACTGCGATCCTTGTAAGAAGTTGACGTGCTCTTCTGAAGAAAAGGTACGGGGTGTAACTACTATTTCACAAATAGTGGATTTAATCCTGAGCTAGAGTTCTCATGCCTGGACTAGTCCTCCACGAGGAAAACTAGGTTAAAATCGGCTGTGTTTGCGTATGCTTTCTTGCTCCTCATTTATTTCCATATTTACTCTGATTATTTTTTGATTGTGAAAGAGTTTAATTTTTAATTGGATATTATCGCTACAAACTCTATTCACCCCCCCTCTAGAGTTGCCATCTGTTCTTCAATTGGTATCAGAGCTCTGTTCCCTTTACAAGGACTTACATCCTAGAGCTGATCCATGGCAACCACACAATCCTTGATTTCCAATCACGGTGAAGGACAGTCCACTCATAGGCCTCCCCTATTTGATGGAACTAACTACACGTATTGGAAAACAAGGATGAGCTTTTATCTCAAGTCGCTAGACTTTGACCTGTGGACTATCGTCACTGACGGTTACAAAAAGCCCGCCAGGATAGTTGTCAATAGTGATCTTGTTGAAAAATCACATGACAAATATTCTGACGAGGAGAAGAAACAGGCAAGTCTAGACGCGAGAGCTATTAATGCTTTATTCTATGCTATAGACAGAAATGAGTTCAACAGGGTATCTACATGCACCACATCTCACGAAGTATGGAGACTTCTCGAAGTGACGCATGAAGGAACCACCCAGGTTAAAGAATCAAAGATAAGCCGTCTCACTCAAGAATATGAGGCTTTCAAGATGAAGCCAAATGAGACGATCACGCAGATGTTCACAAGATTTCTCGACATCATCAACCCCCTGTCTTCACTCGGCAAACAATATTCAAATCACGAGAAGATCCGCAAGCTACTTGGGGCTTCCAAAGATTTGGAACCCTAAGGTGACAGCCATCATTGAAGGAAATGATCTCACAACCATGTCCATGGATACCTTGATGGGAAAGCTAATGACTCATGAGCTTGACCTCAAGGACTTCGAAGAGCCTGCTCCTAAGGCTAAGGAGATCGCACTCAAAGCTCACCGACGAAGGGCTGAACCCGAAGAGACAGATAATGATGACTCAGAAGATGATCAAGCCCTTATGGTCCGCAACTTCAAGAAATTCCTTCGCTTCAATCGAAGAAAGAAGGAACCACAAGAAGATGGCGAAGAAGAGCCAACATGCTACGGTTACAAGAAGACTGGACACGTCCGAAAAGATTGTCCATTCTTGAAGAAGAGCAACCGCTATGAGAAGCCATACAAGAAGACTTCCTCAAAGAAATATGCCAACACAAGCATTTGGCATGAAAGCGAATCTAGTGACTCCGAGGAAGAAAAGGACTCTCCTCAAAATACAGCCAATGTGTGCCTAATGGCAACGTCCGACAAGGTATCAAACGAAACTCTTGACGACTTCACTTTTGATGAACTTGGCGATGCTTTCACCGATTTACTTAGTGATCACAAAAAGGTCATTGGTAAATACAAACATGCCAAGGACAAAATCAAAAGTCATGAAGTCGAAATACAAAGACTTTCTCTATTACTTGATAACATTAGAGACACTTCACCCACGGATATCATTGATGAGGTATCTAAGCTTAAAATAAGCTTACATGATGCCGAAGCACGTATTGAACAACAAACACAAGAAATCACAGCACACAACACGGAGCTTGCAGAAGAAAAGAGTAGACACAAGATTTCTATTACTAAGATGCATGGTTTGAATGCTAAGGTTACTGAACTGCAAGCTGTCTCTAAGAAACTAGAGACTAAATTGGGAAAACAGGTTGCTCAACCTCAAACCCAATCACATGAGACACACACAAAGCATGACACCACTCATACTAGTCAACCACGTCATCCACATGCTGCTCATAATCATGCTTACATATACACACACTTCCACAAAGGACACAAACCACATGCACGTAGAAATAATTATCATATGTCACACAATCATCATGCTACATTTAGATACAATCATCACAATGTTGCACAAAGACACAATCAACATCACTCTACATATAGAAATCATCACCATGCCATACCATATAGACAATATCACCATGCCATACCATATAGACAATATTACCATGCCACTCCACATCACTCTACACATAGTCATCCTCATCACTCTACTTATAGACATCGTCAGCATGCTTCTAATATAAATAGGAATGCTATATGTACTTATTGTGGTTTATAAGGACACATTTCACCACAATGTAGAATTAGAAGATTAGTAGATAGAAAGATATATGCATGGTTTCCAAAAACTAACTCTTCAGGACCCTCAAGAACTTGGGTACCAAAGGTCACATCTACTCTTGATGTAGGTGGACCTTCCCTCCTCAACTAAGAGTAAGTGGATTCTCGATAGTGGATGCTCGCGGCATATGACGGGAGACGCAAATCTTTTCGCATCACTATCGATGAAGAGAGAAGGATATGTATCCTTCGGCAACAACCTAAAAGGTTATATTATAGGTAATGGCAATATTGGTTATCCTCCCTCTCCCGTAATAAAGGATGTCTGCCTAATGACCGAGTTAAAGCATAACCTGCTCAGCATTAGTCATCTTGCTGACCATGGATATGACATTAACTTTGGACATAACAAATGCCTTATTTATGATAGGTCAACAGGAGACATCGCTTTTGAAGGGGTAAGAGAGGATAATATTTATATTTTCTATTTGTCTGGAAATACTAACAATGCAGGTAGATGCCTATATGCTCATAAAGATTAACGATTACTGTGGCATCAGCGTCTTGGTCATGCCAATATGGATACTATATCCAGGCTATCGACCAAGAAGCTAGTTAGAGGCTTGCCCGATATCACATTCAAAAAGGATACGGTATGTGCCGAATGTGAGTTGAATAAGGCAACCAAATCCTCTTTCCATTCCATAAACTCTGTAAGCACTACTAGACCCTTACAACTACTTCATATGGATTTATTTGGCCCCAGTAGAGTAGCCAGTCTTGGTGGAAAACTCTATGCCTTTGTTATTGTTGATGACTTTTCAAGATTTACTTGGGTTTTCTTTCTTACATAAAAGTGATGTTATTTCTGTTTTCAAGATTTTTGTTAAGAAAGTTCAAAACGAAAAAGGCTACATGATTACTCGAATCCGAAGTGATCATGGAGGCGAGTTCCAAAATTCTGATTTTGAAAAGTTTTGTGATTCTAATGGTTTTGATCATGAGTTTTCTTGTCCAAGAACTCCTCAACAAAATGGTATTGTGGAGTGGAAGAATAGGACTCTTGGTGATATGGCCAGAGTCATGTTGAACAAGTTTTCACTTCCGAAATACTTTTGGGCTAAAGCTGTGAGTACAGCATGCCACATTTTAAATAGAGTGCTTATTCGTCCTATTACGAAGAAAACACCCTGTCACACCCCAGAACCAGAATACTAGAGAGCGGGGGCAGACATAGCCAGCTACGTATATGAAATGGATTTCATCTCGCTATACGGTCACGGTTGTCTAGATACATGAGGGTTTACTACAAGCCAACAGTCTCCTAAGGTCATGAACAAGCCTAGTGTCTCAATCACAAGCAAATAAGTAAATGTTACAAGATGTATGATCATTAAATATACAATGATAAGGCGTCCCAAATATTACATATTCAGCTGATCATGAAGCTAGTCGTTATAAAATGTTAGGACTAGCAAGAGTTTAGTCATACATGATCAACCCTAGGATCTGTCAATCATGCTACAGCCCGTAGGCAGACAATAAGTAAGTGCAATCGAGCTAAACAGGTGCTCGTCGGCTAAACGCCTCAAAAGAATATTTTTACAATAGAGTGGGAGAGCCAAAAATAACCCACTCGTTGCCAGAGTTCCGTCTAGTGGCCACCATCTGGCTGGAAGGTCGGTAGATCCTCTGGAGCTGTTCCGAAATCTGGCCACACAAAACCAGCTAGGTCAGACCCCAGAAAGAGCAAGTGCCACAAAGGAAGCTTCACTTAGGAACTAAAACCAGCAATCAGCACAAGAGTATAAATAAGTAAGAACTGGAAATAAAGAAAATACATCAGGAGGATATACGACGAGATAACCATGGAACCATTCAGATAACCAGGTTACAACCCGTAAACCAAACAAGGACCGGGGTTGTAACCCTTCGTCTGAATAGAACTTGGAATTCTCACCATTTATCGGTAAAATAAATACAAGCATTCTGGTCATGTAGTAATCAGGATCAGGGCAAGACTAGACATGTTAGACTCCATCCAATTATTTTACGGCCAAACAAGAACTACGGCTTGATACTTTAACTAACTAGGGTTATCACAAGCCTAGTAACTAGCAAGATGCAGTGAGAATCTTCCACAGCCACAAGCCCTGCAGACCATCCAGGTTATCCGGGTTAAAAGATTTAGAGTTGAATTCAGGTGGGTACATCGTCCAGGAAACACGTGTACCCTTAAGTAGCTTGAAGGGTGCAACACATGACAGTGTGCTGGAAATGTGCCCTACTCGACGGCAGGCTACAGATCCCAAGGCGTGCCCAGGTAACGGGATTGCCTGTAGCTGGAAGATCTCTTTATGACTAATGTATTAATCTAGTTATTTAGTCTTAGTCCATTTCAGTAGGTACTCCTGACCGTGGTACTCAGGAGTCCCCTCCTAGACATGATGTAAGACAGGACTGGATTATTTGTACATGCACAATCGCCCACGGTGTCCAGGACATTTATACAGGTCATGTCATGTCAGGTAGCCGTCGCAACAGCTTAACAAGATATATCATGTCAGGTTTAACATATCCAGTTTACTGGTCAGGAGTGCATCGCGACGGGCCACTATCAGGTCATGTCAGGTTAGTTATGCCATGAGTGCACCACTACGGGTCACTGTCATGTCAGGCTCAATTATCATGTCCAAACATATCAAGTAAATTCGTGATTATCAAGTTCATGACAAAAGGCGTAAGGATATAAAATGGACGTAAAATATCTAATAAAATATCAATACACAGGGCTATAGGAGAGCCATGCGGCTAAGGCATATGCGGCCAGGAATAATCTCATGCGGCTGGAAGAGAACAGCCCATGCGGCTGAATTGGGTCAGGCGCATACAGCTAAAAAGGAAAGGGCTTATGCGGTCAAAGGGGTATCAGTCATATGCGGCTCGGAGATCCACTCAGTCATGCGGCTGAAAAAGGTAAGACATATACGGTCAGGAGGATAGGGAACTCATGCGTCTGGCGGGGGATGGGTCCATGCGGCTGGCTGACCAATCAAGTACATGCGACCGGGGAGGAGCAATCTATGCGGCTGCAGGAAGGACTGGGCCTCAGTCATGCGGCTGAGAAGGAATACTTGCCGCATGAACTTGTCATGCGGTCAAGTCAAGGCAATAGCGCACGCGGTTGGAACTGACTTACCGCATGAATGTTCATGCGGTCAAGTGCTACCATGCGGCTCGGGACTGTGCTTCTTTTCCAAATTTCCGAGAAGAAGTACACCATAAGCCATGGCTTCCAAGCTGCATAACTCTATCATCCGGAGCCCAAATCCGAACTTTCATAGGTCAAAATGGGGTAGAACGAAAGCCTCTACAACATGAAACCATCAAAACTCAGAAATAACAAGATTAAGTAGATCAAAACCCAAGAAATCCGAGAATAATATAAATATAAATCTACAAGAATCTAGCCATGGAAAGTGAAAATGCCAAGTTCTAAGGTAAGTTAGAATGCTGTAAGGAAGAAAATGAAGCAATAAAATCAGAGTTCCTCCATGAAGCAAGTTGTACTTGCCTAGACCTCTCTCTCTTCTCTCTGGTAGGTGAAGTAGTAAATGGAAGAAGAAGAAGAAGAGTAATGAAGAGAGAGAAAGAAGAATGGTAATAAATACCAAAGGTGGTGGTATGTAGGGGGTTCATCCATGGTTCATGATGAACCAAAAACAATCCCAACCGAACCAAGCCAACCCTGGGCCAAGAATAAACCGAGCCAAGAAGGAAAAGCTAAGCCAGGAATTAAGCAATACAAGTTAAAATACGTATACGTATTCCAAATACGTAATACGAACCACAGGCATTACACACTCTATGAGCTTTGGTTCGGGAGAACCCCAAATGTTTCTTATTTTAGAGTTTTTGGCTGTAGATATTTTATCCTTAACACCAAAAACAACTTAGGCAAATTTGATGCCAAAGCTGACGATGGTATTTTTCTTGGCTATGCTGCCAAGAGCAAGGGATATAGAGTTTTTAACAAACGCTCATTAATTGTGGAAGAGTATACAAATGTGACTTTTGATGAAGACAACAGTGCAGCAGCTACTCTTGATGATGATGTTGAGCCATCAACTTCTACTCCAATAAATACCACAACCGAAACCAATTGTCTGGAAGGCTTGCCAAAAAAATTCTCTTTCAAGCCATCACACCCAGAAAATTTGGTGATCGGTGAGGTGTCACGTGGAGTAACTACTAGATCATCATTAAGAGACTCTATTGCTAGCACTGCCTTCATTTCACAAATTGAGCCGAAAAACATTTTAGAAGCTTTCAATGATGAATTTTGGATTTCTGCTATGCAAGAGGAACTCAACCAATTCGAGAGGAGCCAAGTATGGAAACTCATTCCTAGAGTGGCTAATCACTCGATTATTGGTACTAAATGGGTTTTTAGAAACAAAGTGAATGAAGATGGTTCAGTCACACGCAACAAAGCTCGTCTAGTAGCCCAAAGATACAACCAAGAGGAAGGTATCGACTATGATGAGACGTATGCTCCTGTTGCTAGATTAGAATCCATTCGGATGCTTTACGCATTTGCAAATTTTCAAAATTTCAAATTATTTCAAATGGATGTTAAAAGTGCTTTCTTGAATGGATTTATTAAGGAGGAAGTTTATGTAAAACAACCCCCTGGTTTTGAAAATCACAAATTTCCCGACCACGTGTTCAAGCTAAAGAAAGCGCTGTATGGCCTCAAACAAGCCCCTAGAGCTTGGTATAAACGGCTAAGCAACTTCTTGCTTGAGAAAGGTTTTTCAAAAGGGAAAATTGACACTACACTTTTCATAAAATCCTTCAAAGACACTATTCTTTTAGTACAAATATATGTAGATGATATTATATTTGGTTCTACTGATGAAACCCTTTGTCAAGATTTTGCCAAGTGTATGTAGACCGAGTTTGAGATGAGCATGATGGGGGAGCTCAACTACTTTCTTGGGCTGCAAGTCAAACAAATGTCTAATGGAACCTTCATCGGTCAATCGAAGTATACAAAGGACATGCTGAAGAAATTCGACCTTGACAACGTCAAACCAATCAGCACTCCTATGGCTACTTCAACCAAACTCGAACCAGATGATAACAGCAAACCCGTAGATCAACGTAAGTATCGAGGTATGATAGGCAGTCTACTTTACCTTACTGCTAGTCGCCCTGATATTATGTTTAGTGTTTGCCTGTGTGCTAGATATCAAGCAAATCCTAAGGAATCACACATGACCGCGGTTAAGCGTATCTTTCGATACCTTAAGGGTACAGTTACAGTGGGCCTATGGTATCCCAAGTCAACTTCATTTGACCTCATTGGTTACTCTGATGCTGACTTCGCCGGATGCAAGGTCGACCGAAAAAGTACGAGCGGTACATGTCATTTATTAGGAAAAGCTTTAGTCTCTTGGTTTAGCAAGAAACAGAATTCTGTCGCACTATCCATAACAGAAGCTGAATACATCGCAGCTGGGCGTTGTTGTGCATAAATTCTGTGGATGAAGCAAACCCTTGAAGACTATAATTTATCTTTCATGCATATTCTAATCTTTTGTGACAACACTAGTGCTATAAATCTTACTAAGAACCCCATTTATCACTCACGCACGAAGCACATTGAAATACGTCACCACTTTTTGCGTGATCATCAGCAAAATGGCACGATTAACTTAGAATTTATTGACACTGATCATCAGTTAGCAGACTTCTTCACAAAACCATTATCCGAAGAGCGCTTCAATTTTCTTTGTCGTGAACTTAGAATTTTAGATGAAGCTGTTGTAAATTAAGATAAACCTGCATAAATATCGAGTATATCTTGATTCTATTATGATGAACTTGCTATGGGTACAAGTCGAAAGGGTCCTTCTGACAACAAGGCGTAAAAGCCTAAGCGACACGGTGCACTAGTCCTTAGGACTACCGCTAGCTGGGATCCGGCTCCTGCAGCTAACCCATGGCAGCTTCAAAATATTGAATTATGACATAATTTCTTGTTTATTATATGGTTCATTTTTATTTATCACATGCTGAAATACTAAATTTTCAACTTCATATTGCTGCTTCAAACTCACTATCTGTTATTTTTGTTTACCTATTGGATCTTTTCTATAATTATACTCATATCTTATATTGGTTTTTCTATTACTTAACCAATATTTTTCATTTTCTGCCTGATTCCTGTTCTGTGACCAGGACCCGGAATTTGGGCCGAACTCTACCCCTACCAGAGTTCGGGCCGAATTCGGCCTGACT
The DNA here is from genome assembly GCA_029216955.1 of Iris pallida. Lineage (NCBI taxonomy): Eukaryota > Viridiplantae > Streptophyta > Magnoliopsida > Asparagales > Iridaceae > Iris > Iris pallida. The sequence goes on along the minus strand of JANAVB010027297.1, from coordinate 65,710 downwards.
ATTCCAGAACCGGGAACAGTCTCAGCCGTTGATCTAAAATAAGATCCAATGGTCAATATTTCGTCCGACCAAGAGAAACCCTTCCCCTATATTCGGTTTCTCTTTCCTCTCCTTCCTTCTTACCACCTTTTCCACTTCTCAAACACAATTCTCTCAAAACCCTAACCCTAATTTCTCCTTTCTAGAGCTCCATTCTTCCCCAAACTCAAGGAAAAGGCTTATTTTCAAATTCTCTTTCATTGTTCATCACTAGTTTGAGGTATAATTCCTTACTTTTCTATATCTCAATTTCGTTCATTATCCATTGTGTTATGGCTCCACGTTTGCTCAACTGTGGGAAGAGACTTCGGACCGAGGGCGCATCCTCGTCGAATGCTCCTCCGCCCGTTGCACCACCCGTTGCACCGGCCATTGAACAACAACCACCAATCCATCCGTTGTTCAATCCTCCACGTCCACATGATCCAAACACTTACGACGACTGAATTTTTGTATCACTAGACGCCTCGAATGATTGGTTTAGTGATTTTCGGACATGTCCAGTGTTTGCGGGACATCCCATCAACTTTACTATATTCTCACAATATGATGCACTATTTCATGACCTTTGCCTTGATGAACTTGTTACCACAAATTTGGTCATTTATCGTAGTGCCATTCAAATGTTTTACTGCAACTTAACCCATGATGACACTCATATTTATTCACGAGTTGTGGGAATTGATATCTCCTTTGATGATTTTGAATTGGCCGAATATCTTGAACTTCAAGAGCCAAATTCTTGGGAAAAGCTTGTTGAAGCTAGATCATTTCAATTTCCCAAAGGAATTTCACTTGAAAGTTTCAAGGACGACTTGTGTAGCCCTAACACACGTCCTCGTAAGCTTCTGGCAAAATTCCTCAATCCTTATTTCTATGAGCTTCATCGGATCATTTTCAACACCATTCTACCCAAAGCGGATTCTACCGACGAAGTCACTTGTTTTGAGATCTCAGCGTTATACCATCTCCACTTCCATGTTCCCTTTAATCTTCCACGCACAATGATGGATTGGATGATCAACAGTAGGAAGAAACCAAGATCTTTGGTTTATACATTATACCTTCCTATGATCTTTTATGCGTTTCATGTACCCCTTGATGAGTATCCATTCTTACCTGCCCCTGCCTTCCTCTCTAAGGCAAGGAGGCTTCAGGCGGCCATTGGCTCACCAGTAGTGTCTGAGCATTCTGATGATGAGCCAGACGCTCCTCCTCTTGGACAGGATCCTCCTCCTCCTTCCACTCTTGAGTCTCTTCAGGCCATGCTCCGAGATCGCTTCACTTTAGAGGACGATCGTAGGACTCAGCTGGATTATCGGACCACCTTGCAGATGAGTGCTATCATCAACTCGCTGCATGACATCCGGTATTCCATGTCTCGCCATCCTACCATGCCCACTCCTATGGAGCGAGACCCCGATCGTGAGGGATTTCGTATTGATGACCCTTGGGTTCGTCGCTACATGGATCCGGATGCGGCATTTGTGGACCCACGTCGCTCCTTTACTGATCCATCGAACGGCGCCGGGCCCTCTCATGCTCGATGATGGATATGGACTACTTTTGATGATGCTACTGAGGATCTTAGACTATGGTTTATGCATTTTGCTTTAGTTGCTTTTATGTATTTGGTTTGTAGTAGACTTATTACGAGTTATGACTTTTGAGAGTTTGGTAGTTCTATTATCATTTTATCTGTCATTATGACTCTTGAGACATTTGGTCATTATCTTCATTTATATGCAGTTTCTTCTCTTTTGGGTGTGTTTGCCAGTTATTAATTATTATCTCATATTGCTAAATGCCAAAAGGGGAAGATATGTGTATATTCTTGTCACGACCCGCACCCAATATTTGGGCATGAGCCGTGGGTATGTCCAGCCTACGCCGCAGTATCGGCGGTAGAACGCTGTCTAGTCATCTCCACAGTTTACAAATACAACCACGCAGTTTATATTCATTTTCACAAAGTAAACAATTCACAGAGAGGCCAAACTAATAAATTCCATAAATAACTTGGAGAGATGGATAATGAATAAACTGAAAACTCCAATATCAAAATGTACCAAGTGTCACAATCTCCAAAGAAGAGTAAAGTACTAGTAGTATCGACTCATGAGTCTCAAATAGGAAATACATCAAAAGTCTCAAACTGAACAAGCTATGAAGATAATAGAATAAAACTACTGAAAGCCATCTGTAGCAGGCAAGTCTGCATAAGCAGCCTCCAACTCGTCCTGTGCACCAAAGTCGAGATCTGTAGTGCGCTCATAATATGTAGTGCAAAAGTTCTCTAACTCCTCACCTAAAATGTTGGTTATCCAGTCAGGATTGGAACAAGCACACAAGCTGAAAAACTATCCGCAACATAATAGAATCGACAGTTCATGAATATAACATATGTAAAAGAAGCTGAGCAGTAATATGATGACATGGTGTATCTAGAATGAGGTAAGAGTCGCAGAATAATATGTCAACTGGAAAGAATGTAAAAGCATAGTGACATGTCAAGTGGTAAAATAATAAAAGACAAGCTATCTAAGTGAATTGAAATATCTGTTTCAACATGTGAACGGCTAGGGGGTAAATCAGGCGCACTGCACGTGCCGTGTGCAGCGGCTAGCATTCACGAGAGACACTGGGATAGAATGGGAAGTTCACACGTCTACTAGGATATTTCCCCTCCCGACCAGTACTCATGAACCTAAATAAGTCCCGAAAAAGAAGCTAAACAAGAGTATAATAAATGGGGTTCATGATTCTCACTCGTGTGTCCATCGTGTCATCAAGCAAAAGAACATATGACCATTTACTGCACGAAACCATCAGAATTGGAAGTAGAACAGAAAGTGTACTTGCTTGTCGTCCTGAGCTACGGACACGGGTCAAGAGCTGAGTTACAGTCCAAGTAACCTGTATTATGTATTTAAGTATAATTCAACACATGAAATAAATAAATAAAGCTATTTTGAATTATTACTAGTTACCCCCATACCCTTTTATCCCATAATTAGAGTTTAGGTAACTTAATAGGCAAGTGTGGAAGATGACACCCTTAGTTAATGCTTATAGGCCTCTTAAGTTACTACATAGATTTTACCTGGTCTCTCTACTCTTGTTACCTATTTTTCCTGTCTCCTTATCTCAACTACCAGAATTTGAGTTCTATCCTTGTTAAGCCCCTTTGTGATACCATGCTAACAAATTCCCGCACAGGTCCTGCTTACTATTACTTTTCTTATTACTGTCCTGAAGAACAGAGATACAATGTATGGGCAATAGTACGAAGAAGGCCATGATCTCAGCTTTCCTACCTAACTGAATGAGCAGGAATCTAATTGATATTAGGCATCCAATACATATCCTGAGATGGTACATTCCTACATAACTGAAAAGAACAGGAATCTAATTGATGTTAGAGACCCTTACTGAGTATGCCTACACATAACAGAGCCATTGTTATTGCACCATTCTCGTCACAGAGCAAGGACAGAGCCCATGACCCACCCTAGTGTTTACTGGTATCAGTCAAACAAGCCAACCTAAAGGCAAGGTACCTATGCACCAGTTGAGTTAAAAGCAAAATACCAGTTTGCAGGATATAATATAGAGAGTGCACTGGCAGATGACTTCAAGGAACTTAACACTTGTTCTGTACAATGGGGGTTGAACCTTCATTGGCTCTGTTCTGCAGGTTGAGAGGTGATTTGAATGGTACTCCAAGGGTATCATTCAAGTAACTTACCCAAGAGTTTATACCATGGACAGGGCAGAACATGGCTATAGGTATGCACCCATGCTCCCTATAATACCTGGCACCACAGATATCAACTGACCAATGACTGTATAAGGAGAAGGTCCATAGGCTTGCATACAGGCTCCCAGTTTGGGACTGTTACATGTGATGAAGAGGCTGGCTCTTGAGTATTAACTGGGTTGGCTTCACACTGTGATCCAGGTTGGTTCCACAACTGCCCTATAAAAATATCTATACATAGCACTCTAAGGTATAGGTATATCATGCATATATATGTATAGCCAACAACATATGTTCACCTCTCCTCCCTCTGCTGATACAAGTATGTTGTACAACATTGATAAGGCTGGTCCTATAATTGAGCAGGGAGGGTATATGGAACTGAACAACATGTATGGTGTGCATGACACTCCAAAGTAAGCTTCAGCCTGTGATAGATCCTATGGTGTAGAGCATCAAGATATTGAGGCTCTGGAAACTGGGTCAAGGATGGAATACAGGGTAAACTGCATTACCTATTCATGATGCTAGAGTGTTTCATTTATCAGGTTGTTAATGGATTGAACCTGCATTCTTGTGCGTATAAGGTTACCAGTTAACTTTCTATGTATCCCCTGCACTCGAAGTGTCTGATACACCCCATGTTACACCTGGTACATGAGCCTATGGTCTACCAAACATTCTCTAGCAAAATTCTCTTATACCACAGGTTGGTATTTGCTGGATACGACTCTGGTATCAGGACAAGTGTCCTGTTGACTCTAGGAACTCTGGTCCCATAGCATGGGCTGATACGTGCCAACTCAGGGCTATACTTGAGTTATCATAGAATCACCCTGCTCTAGTCTACAGGGACCAACCCCTTACTACAATTACTACTGCTACTCAAAACCACATGTTCCTATGGATCAAAACCTCATTTAGCCATTAGGTCGAACACCTAGTTTTCTCCCTCGATCCCTTATTCCACAGTTGTATACATGCCTGTGTAGGTTAGTTTTTAATCAGGAATTGAATTGCTAGGGTGAGGATTACCTGTCGAAGAGTAGTTGTTCTCCAAGACTTCGAGTGGCTCCTCGATGCAGAGTCAGGAAGGTGCGGCAGGAGAGTTCTAGGGTTTAGAGAAGGGCTTATCAATCCTTTGATGTGAATGTATATATACTTGGTTTCTTGATAGGATCAATCTCCAAGTTTGAATTGAATCCCCAAGATTCGTTCATATCCTGCTCTTTGAATTCAATTTGAATTCGAGCAGTCCTACGGCTCTGATGTTTAAACTAGACCTTTTTACAGTTTGACCCCTAGAGTTTGGGTTATTGGGTGGTGGTGAAGAATCCTCTCTTAACTGTATTGGAAGGTTGTATAGTAGAAACTAGTGTTTGCATATCAACCCTTCAACAATTTAGCAATTGCAAACCCTTTCAAATCTTCTTAATTTACTAGGCTAAATACTGTATTTACACTACTCTATTATATTGGCAATGAATATCTATATATATATAAACAATTTTTTAGCAAAGGAAAAAAAAGAATAAAGATAAATTGAAAATTTCGGGATAGGGGCTCACAAACCTACCCACCTTAAAATAATTTCGTCCTCGAAATTAAAGGTAGATACACGGGTAAGAATTTCTACCTCAAGTCTCAAAAGATGAGGATAGCGTTCTCGCATCTCGTCTTTCCTCTCCTAAGTGGATTCGTTCAGAGAATGGTGCCTCCACCAGGCGAGACTTTATAGGTGTTATTTAAGGGCTTAGTGACAATGCTATGTCCAAAAGTAAAAGTTGCAGGTATGAAGCTATGACTGGCTCTAGAATCAAAATGGCTGAAAAGATTTAAGGAGATCAGAACCTGCATTCACATTAGGAGGTACTAGTGTCTTTTCGACCGCCATGGCATAAGCTCTGCCCTGCTGCTGTTGTGGTATCGTGGGCCTCGTCGGTGCTCCTGGGGCAGGAGCAGTCCCCTGTGCTGAACGGGGTGGTGCTAGAGTGCACTCTCGCAACTGATGTGCACTCGAACCACAAAATAGGCATGCTCCGAGTCGCTTCCTGCATACCTCCCATGTATGTCCTGGCTTCTTGCAGTAGCCGCAGGGGGTAGTCGTCTGTCTAGGCTGGCTCTGCTGGTGCTGGTAACGGGGCTGTGGTTGCTGCTGCTGAACTACGGTCTTCCCCGGAGCAGTGGATCGTTTTACCGATCCGGACTGGCTGTTGCCTCCTCCGTAAGTGTCTCGATCCCTCTTCTGCTTGCGCTTCATCTCCTTCTCTACGTCTTGCGCAACTTTCAAGATCCTCTCATATGTGGTGGCTTGGCTGGTGGCTACGGCTATACGGATCTCATGTGATAGCCCCTTCTTGAACTTCTTGGCCTTGGCTGCAGGAGTCAAGGTGTCGGCAAATCGACTGAGTCGGGAGAATTCGGCAGAATACTCGTCGATGGATAGGTTGCCTTGTTCGAGGCTCTCGAACTCGTTCTCCAACTCTTCACGAGCGGCTTCAGGGTAAAATTTCACCTTGAATAGCTCTTTGAACTCCTCCCAGGTCACGTCTGGTACAGTGAATCTGGGCTCATCCCTGTACCACGTACAGGCGATGTCATAGAGCTGCATGCTCGCATTATCAACCTTCTGGTCTTCGGGGATTCTGGCCCTCCGGAGATTGCGGTCCATGTTCACCAGCCAGTCATCGGCGTAGAGAATTCCCTCTGTACCCTTGAATTCCCAGGGCCTGAGGTTTGTAAAATGTTTGGAGGTGCCGGGACGCTGCGGAGGAGCCTCTCTAGCCTGAAGAGCCTCGCGAAAGACGTCAGTCTGTCGGTTTTGGGAGTTCATGATCTGCTGGACAATCCCGAGGAGGGCAACATTGTCCAGCACAGGAGGTGGTGGAGGGACTGGTGCTTGATACGGAAAGGGTGCTGGCTGCTGGAAAGGTACAGGCTGGTGGAAAGGTGCTGGTGGGGGATTCGGCGAAGTGAACTGTGGTGGAGGCGGAATATCATCACGGCGAAATCTCGTAGCCTGCAGCTGAGGAGTCTCGCCTAAGTAGGTGAAGTGACCTCCGTGAGTCGGTGGGGTTCCATTCGTGGTGGACACACCAACGTTTGCTGGGGTGTTCGGGTGAGCGGGGTTCCTGCTTTGATCCATCTAACTGAGACAAAGTAAAATCATTAGTTGGTATGAAGATTCAAACAGGATGCAGATCAAAGGAATAACTGAGATCAAATGTAGAATTCAATGACGATATCAAACATGTGGAGATGGTCCTTAAAGTTTACTCCTACTCGCAGGCCTGCAGTAGTACATCTAAGTTGAGTACTACCACAAGTTTCGCTGTGTTTTGCAAAATCTGACCTGCATGGGCCACCATAAAAACGTGTCACGACCCGCACCCAATATTTGGGCATGAGCCGTGGGTACGTCCAGCCTACGCCGCAGTATCGGCGGTAGAACGCTGTCTAGTCATCTCCACAGTTTACAAATACAACCACGCAGTTTATATTCATTTTCACAAAGTAAACAATTCACAGAGAGGCCAAACTAATGAATTCCATAAATAACTTGGAGAGATGGATAATGAATAAACTGAAAACTCCAATATCAAAATGTACCAAGTGTCACAATCTCCAAAGAAGAGTAAAGTACTAGTAGTATCGACTCATGAGTCTCAAATAGGAAATACATCAAAAGTCTCAAACTGAACAAGCTATGAAGATAATAGAATAAAACTACTGAAAGCCATCTGTAGTAGGCAAGTCTGCATAAACAGCCTCCAACTCGTCCTGTGCACCAAAGTCGGGATCTGTAGTGCGCTCATAATATGTAGTGCAAAAGTTCTCTAACTCCTCACCTAAAATGTTGGTTATCCAGTCAGGATTGGAATAAGCACACAAGCTGAAAAACTATCCACAACATAATAGAATCGACAGTTCATGAATATAACATATGTAAAAGAAGCTGAGCAGTAATATGATGACATGGTGTATCTAGAATGAGGTAAGAGTCGCAGAATAATATGTCAACTGGAAAGAATGTAAAAGCATAGTGACATGTCAAGTGGTAAAATAATAAAAGACAAGCTATCTAAGTGAATTGAAATATCTGTTTCAACATGTGAACGGCTAGGGGGTAAATCAGGCACACTGCACGTGCCGTGTGCAGCGGCTAGCATTCACGAGAGACACTGGGATAGAATGGGAAGTTCACACGTCTACTAGGATATTTCCCCTCCCGACCAGTACTCATGAACCTAAATAAGTCCCGAAAAAGAAGCTAAACAAGAGTATAATAAATGGGGTTCATGATTCTCACTCGTGTGTCCATCGTGTCATCAAGCAAAAGAACATATGACCATTTACTGCACGAAACCATCAGAATTGGAAGTAGAACAGAAAGTGTACTTGCCTGTCGTCCTGAGCTGCGGACACGGGTCAAGAGCTGAGTTACAGTCCAAGTAACCTGTATTATGTATTTAAGTATAATTCAACACATGAAATAAATAAATAAAGCTATTTTGAATTATTACTAGTTACCCCCATACCCTTTTATCCCATAATTAGAGTTTAGGTAACTTAATAGGCAAGTGTGGAAGATGACACCCTTAGTTAATGCTTATAGGCCTCTTAAGTTACTACATAGATTTTACCTGGTCTCTCTACTCTTGTTACCTATTTTTCCTGTCTCCTTATCTCAACTACCAGAATTTGAGTTCTATCCTTGTTAAGCCCCTTTGTGATACCATGCTAACAAATTCCCGCACAGGTCCTGCTTACTATTACTCTTCTTATTACTGTCCTGAAGAACAGATATACAATGTATGGGCAATAGTACGAAGAAGGCCATGATCTCAGCTTTCCTACCTAACTGAATGAGCAGGAATCTAATTGATATTAGGCATCCAACACATATCCTGAGATGGTACATTCCTACATAACTGAAAAGAACAGGAATCTAATTGATGTTAGAGACCCTTACTGAGTATGCCTACACATAACAGAGCCATTGTTATTGCACCATTCTCGTCACAGAGCAAGGACAGAGCCCATGACCCACCCTAGTGTTTACTGGTATCAGTCAAACAAGCCAACCTAAAGGCAAGGTACCTATGCACCAGTTGAGTTAAAAGCAAAATACCAGTTTGCAGGATATAATATAGAGAGTGCACTGGCAGATGACTTCAAGGAACTTAACACTTGTTCTGTACAATGGGGGTTGAACCTTCATTGGCTCTGTTCTGCAGGTTGAGAGGTGATTTGAATGGTACTCCAAGGGTATCATTCAAGTAACTTACCCAAGAGTTTATACCATGGACAGGGCAGAACATGGCTATAGGTATGCACCCATGCTCCCTATAATACTTGGCACCACAGATATCAACTGACCAATGACTGTATAAGGAGAAGGTCCATAGGCTTGCATACAGGCTCCCAGTTTGGGACTGTTACATGTGATGAAGAGGCTGGCTCTTGAGTATTAACTGGGTTGGCTTCACACTGTGATCCAGGTTGGTTCCACAACTGCCCTATAAAAATATCTATACATAGCACTCTAAGGTATAGGTATATCATGCATATATATGTATAGCCAACAACATATGTTCACCTCTCCTCCCTCTGCTGATACAAGTATGTTGTACAACATTGATAAGGCTGGTCCTATAATTGAGCAGGGAGGGTATATGGAACTGAACAACACGTATGGTGTGCATGACACTCCAAAGTAAGCATCAGCCTGTGATAGATCCTATGGTGTAGAGCATCAAGATATTGAGGCTCTGGAAACTGGGTCAAGGATGGAATACAGGGTAAACTGCATTACCTATTCATGACGCTAGAGTGTTTCATTTATCAGGTTGTTAATGGATTGAACCTGCATTCTTGTGCGTATAAGGTTACCAGTTAACTTTCTATGTATCCCCTGCACTCGAAGTGTCTGATACTGTCACGCCCCGCTCCCGTAGGAGCGATCGTCCTCGCTAAGGCGTGATGCCGCACGGGCCTAGGTTGCGCCCGTGCAAGGCCAAGTCCAGAAACGGCCGATTTGAGTCTAGGCCACAGAGTCGCACAGAGTGTCCCCATTTGCAGCGGAGGTAAAAATGAACACAAGTAGAAGCGAATCCAAATCTCTTTATTGAATTTCAAGAAGTTTACAAGCGGCGCTAGGCCGATATTACAAATCGCTCAAGCTCTCTCTGAAACATAAAAGGCGTGCCAAGTGGCTTACAACATGGAATGATACATGGCGATGTTCCGATACATTATGTCCTGTATAGGGTGCTTCAGCTTTCTTGCAAAGTTCCAAGGCCCCAGAGTTGGCTCTGCGCCTTGACACGTTCGATGGAAGCTCTGCACCCGCCGGCGTCTCCTGCTATCCTGCAAGCATACTGTGGGGTTATCAGTACATTGTTATGCACTGGTGGGGAGGCTAGCTCGCCCACAATGCCATCATTACCAAACACGTTGCATTTACTTTTGTGCACCGACTATCATTCATTGTCTTTCTAATCTTGCCTTAGGATCAGTTTCATGGCACATATCATGACCTATCTCGTGTTGCTGATTCAAGTGTCGCATGGAAAATGCATGCACGACTTACCCATACTTACCGTCCGGCCTTCCCTGTCCAAAGTAAACCAAGTTAATCAACATTAACATGAAGTAACATGACATGATTTATGTAAACATTCAATGGTACGGGCGTGTCCATGTCTCGGGTTCTAGCGCGTTGTAGGCACGTTTTAGAGTGATACATTTCAATCAAGTTCAGGGTGTTACGTTTCGAGCATGTTCAAAAGGCACATTTCAAGCATGTTCGGGGTGGTATATTTCAAGCATGTTCAGGTATATTACATTTCGAGCATGTTCATGTTCAGGATGTTACTTTTCAAGCATGTTCTGAGTGTTATATTTCGAGCATGTTCAGGAAACACTTCATTTAGTTAACTTAGACTACTTTGATTTCAATGCAAGAACTTGCACGTGGATTGCCACCAGCATAGTCCACTTAATCTACATGCACGGGTCGCTGGCTTTACAAGCCATTTAGGACATTCCCCTGTGGCAATTCTCAACTTAGCGTAGGGTGATGGCTGGTACACCCCGTTAAGTCTCTTGAATATACCCTCCTACTTACGTCTCTTGGTGCCCAAGCCCGCACCCAAGCAGCCCGTAAGCGCCGTTGATTCCGCCTAGGCCGGCCACGGTTTACCCCCCCAACGCCCGTGCCGCAGAATCCTTCCACACGACGGCCACGGTATCCCCCCCATCGCCCGTGCCGTTTGTCCACGACCATTTCGTATTGTCTTGTCATTTTAACTTAGCGGCTATCTCCGAGCCGTAGGCTAACCCTTAGCCATAATGCGTTATCGACCAGGTTGGCGTCCGTACAGCGCGGGTAGAGAGCCCCGTTGCACGTGCCCGTCATACCTGTCGATAGCGTCTTCCATGTCTTATTCTTTCATGTATTCTTTTTTTTCATGTTATTCTTTCACTTGTTCGTATGTTCATGGAGTCATTCATGTATTCATTCATTTATTCGTTGATTCAATCTTTCACGCATTATGCAACTCCCAGTGTGGGAGTCGCCTTGGCGACCCATCGGTCCCATAGCCTTCCAATGTTGCTAAACTCTACTCGGAGCGACTATGTTGATAGCCTTCCCGTTTCATTGTTGTAAACCATTCATTGTTTCATTGTTTGAACGTATAAGGGACATGAACGTGAGCTTGTGCCTTAGCACGAACGTAGAGCGTGGTGCGAGCGTTTCTATAATTGCCGAGTTCTTTTCCATGTTCTAAACAAGCATGCAAGATGGGATTATTCCCTTAGCTAGGTGCGTTGAATCATTTATTAGCATGCATGGTGTTATCGCCTAGCGATTCTCGTGATAGTGTCCACATTGTTATGTGTCTAGGCTAAGCACAGACGGGTTCATCGGAGCCACCCACCTTAGCGATGTTCGCATCGGCCGAGCGATACTCCGAGCGCGCCTTTGCAAGTCTAAGTCTGGATTCTTCTTGACGGGCCAATGCAAGTCTTGCATCGATTTGCATCGATACTTCATCGGGTCGAAGCAACTCTTCAGGTCGACGGCTCGTTTTGAGTCGTTGCACACGCCGTTTGGAATCGACGTTCCGCTAGGGCGGAGCGGGTCACTACATAATACACCACTCAAAATAAGTCTCGTGCTCGAGACTTTCTGAGTGCAGGTCATCCTACTATTTCTTAACTCGTGTCTTCGTGTTTCTTAGACAATTTCATCGAGCGGTCCTATCGTTCGACGACATCGAACCATACTTGATATCTTTCTAAGTCCCGTGTCGCACGCGTTGGGTCAATTTTATCGAATAGCCTTTCATTCATTTTAGAGTTGATTGTACTTATTTAATTCGAGTATTTCTTCGTCTTGGTTGCTATTTCTCCGTGTCAGGGGACGAGAATGGTTTCACGCGGCACGTGGTAATTCATCAAATGTGCGGGTCGTAGGCTGAGGCAAACTCACTTTTGTTATCTCGGTCATCGAGATGACCCGATTCACTTCTCAAGTGTTCGTGTCCATGAAAGCAGTATGATTTCTTCTTAGCGGGGTCGACCAAGTCTAAGAAATTCTCGTCCAAATTCAAGACCAAGTATTGCACTATCATCGAGGATAACTTCCTATCCATGGTTCAATTCTTGTACCAACTTTTACTAGCACGATTTCACGTTCACGACACTTGTTCACTCCCTAAGTCGTGCTAGAACTCATCATATCACTTGGCCGGATCGTGCACGTATTTCAGGCGTCCCCAAAATACCTACATTCAGCCTAGCCGTATGATAGAGAGTTTGTCATTCTCACTCGAGTCGCATCGTGCACATACCCAGGCGTCCCTGAAATATATGCATGTCAGCCGAGTCTCGTGAGTAGGGTTTCCTACATTCGTGATTCATGCTATCCGTCCATGCCAATCCTCAAGATCAATCTTTTGATTGCTAACACATGAAACAGGGGCGTCTCGCCTAACCGCTAGGCCATCTTTTCGAGGCTAAGTCAATGTCAGGATTGGAATCATAGTTCCCCAACAATAATGCCAACACTGACCCCAATCCTAGGGTCAAACCAAAGTCGGTAGTACGGGATTTTCTACCCAAGCTCGCGTCACTCAGATTTCTAAACATCGAGCACGATCACCTAGTTCGCATCGAGACATTCGTTGCACAGCGCAACAAATTCGAATCCGTTTAACTCACCAATCGACATACTTCATGTATCCATTCTAACCAATTCATGTATTCGATCACGAGGTCATCTAGCTCGACAATACGTTCTGCCCCAATCTCACGCGAGTCCGATTATCCACGGTGGTTCATGAATCACCACGTAACGCTCCCGCGGAAATCATCATTCTCATCGGGGCGTAACTCTTGTTTGAGTTTAGACTAACTCATTTTCGATACGCGGATTGGACCTACTCAATCCTCAAGTTCAATTCTTCAACACACAATTCATTCTCAAGTCCCCCTTCGCGTCAAACCACAAGTCAAAGCATACGAGTTGCCACGCCAGGCAAGTACCGATCACTCCCGCTGTATGAATCACCACACCAGCGCTCACGCGGAGTGGTCGACCTAGTCGGCATGACGCATGTACGAGGCTGGGGTTGCGCTCGCATAAGGCAAGAACGTCAACGTTGTGGTTGACAACGAAGTAAACCCAAGCGTTCTCGTTTTCATCCAAGCCAATTTAATTCGATAGTCTAACCGTCATGCGTTCAACTCTAATCCTCGAGCCAAGTCTATCTTTTCCTCGACACATTCTTAACATCCCGAGTATAGCATCCAACGGAACAATGACATTTGCACGATCGTCATTCGCCGAGTCAGAGTACCCCCGAGTTATCGCATATCGATCTTCGATACGCCTCAATACCATCGACGATATGCGTAACCTGACGATCTTCCTTTGCAACCGATTTTCGAGTCATGCATTGATGCTATTGTCCGAGTTGGATATTCCACAATTTCCTCGATATTCAAGATCAAGTTCGACCGCTATCTCTCCAGCTAGGGTCAAGATCGTTGTTCAAACTCAAGTCACGATTCATTTGAATCAATCCGAGATCGTACGCGCAATCCTCTAAGTTTCCTCGATCAAGACCATTCATTTACCTCTGTCGTTCCGAGTCGTTTTCTAACTCACGTTGTCTAACGACAAGTTGTCCGAGCGACATCTCGCTCGGGACAATCGAAGTCACAACCAACTAAGTGTGACGCGTTCTAAGGCTTTGCGCGACCGCATCGCCTCGCCGACATACTCGTAATCCTCGATTTCGCTCGAACTATTTCCAAGACGTCCATACACCACTCGGATTCGAGCCATACGGTCTAATCCTCAATCACGTTTGCGCCACGCGCTAAGACGTCTTATCGATTCGTTCAACGAATCGCTAGCGTAGTCGTTCGTGCCGTTGCGACGCATTAAGTCGTTCGCAATAATCCTCAAGGTCCAAATCGATCCTTCGAGTGCGCCTAAGCGTTAACTCGATAACGTTCCTATCGATACACACTCAAGGTGTATCTCCGTTCTCGATCGAGCGATACGTTGATATCGCTCGCAACCCGATGGCAACCAAGAGTCGAGGTGCGCGACACGCGGACTAAGTTGTACCGCTTAACCATCCCGTTCGGACCACATTCAAGTTTGCACGCTCACTTATTCTCGTTCGCAACTCGTTTGCACCAAAGGGTCTAGGTGCGCGATACTCCGCACAACTTAGCCAAAAGGCTGCGTGCAAAACCATCCCGTTCGAATAATACTCCGGTCTCGTGTACCCGTTTGCTATCGTCAACGTAAGCCTATTCAAGCATGCCTCGCGTTTGCTAACTCTTAGCATTTAGTTTTCGTCCGACTCGAGTCCGTCGTGGTTCGGCACAAAGGCCATCGCCTATCAAGTCCGTCGTAGTGGCACAAAGGCCATCGCCTATCGGTCCCGTGCAACCGAGTACTCGTACGAGCTTTCGCAATATTAGACTTATTGTATGGAACATCCCAATGCACAACGAGAGAGAGCATACACTTCTTTTGTTTTCCAATCGAGCTTTCAAAACTGAGAGAATCGAAATGAAGTCCAAGGACGTAAAGCCGTGCTCTGATACCAATCTGTCACGCCCCGCTCCCGTAGGAGCGATCGTCCTCGCTAAGGCGTGATGCCGCACGGGCCTAGGTTGCGCCCGTGCAAGGCCAAGTCCAGAAACGGCCGATTTGAGTCTAGGCCACAGAGTCGCACAGAGTGTCCCCATTTGCAGCGGAGGTAAAAATGAACACAAGTAGAAGCGAATCCAAATCTCTTTATTGAATTTCAAGAAGTTTACAAGCGGCGCTAGGCCGATATTACAAATCGCTCAAGCTCTCTCTCTGAAACATAAAAGGCGTGCCAAGTGGCTTACAACATGGAATGATACATGGCGATGTTCCGATACATTATGTCCTGTATAGGGTGCTTCAGCTTTCTTGCAACGTTCCAAGGCCCCAGAGTTGGCTCTGCGCCTTGACACGTTCGATGGAAGCTCCGCACCCGCCGGCGTCTCCTGCTATCCTGCAAGCATACTGTGGGGTTATCAGTACATTGTTATGCACTGGTGGGGAGGCTAGCTCGCCCACAATGCCATCATTACCAAACACGTTGCATTTACTTTTGTGCACCGACTATCATTCATTGTCTTTCTAATCTTGCCTTAGGATCAATTTCATGGCACATATCATGACCTATCTCGTGTTGCTGATTCAAGTGTCGCATGGAAAATGCATGCACGACTTACCCATACTTACCGTCCGGCCTTCCCTGTCCAAAGTAAACCAAGTTAATCAACATTAACATGAAGTAACATGACATGATTTATGTAAACATTCAATGGTACGGGCGTGTCCATGTCTCGGGTTCTAGCGCGTTGTAGGCACGTTTTAGAGTGATACATTTCAATCAAGTTCAGGGTGTTACGTTTCGAGCATGTTCAAGAGGCACATTTCAAGCATGTTCGGGGTGGTATATTTCAAGCATGTTCAGGTATATTACATTTCGAGCATGTTCATGTTCAGGATGTTACTTTTCAAGCATGTTCTGAGTGTTATATTTCGAGCATGTTCAGGAAACACTTCATTTAGTTAACTTAGACTACTTTGATTTCAATGCAAGAACTTGCACGTGGATTGCCACCAGCATAGTCCACTTAATCTACATGCACGGGTCGCTGGCTTTACAAGCCATTTAGGACATTCCCCTGTGGCAATTCTCAACTTAGCGTAGGGTGATGGCTGGTACACCCCGTTAAGTCTCTTGAATATACCCTCCTACTTACGTCTCTTGGTGCCCAAGCCCGCACCCAAGCAGCCCGTAAGCACCGTTGATTCCGCCTAGGCCGGCCACGGTTTACCCCCCCAACGCCCGTGCCGCAGAATCCTTCCACACGACGGCCACGGTATCCCCCCCCATCGCCCGTGCCGTTTGTCCACGACCATTTCGTATTGTCTTGTCATTTTAACTTAGCGGCTATCTCCGAGCCGTAGGCTAACCCTTAGCCATAATGCGTTATCGACCAGGTTGGCGTCCGTACAGCGCGGGTAGCGAGCCCCGTTGCACGTGCCCGTCATACCTGTCGATAGCGTCTTCCATGTCTTATTCTTTCATGTATTCTTTCTTTTCATGTTATTCTTTCACTTGTTCGTATGTTCATGGAGTCATTCATGTATTCATTCATTTATTCGTTGATTCAATCTTTCACGCATTATGCAACTCCCAGTGTGGGAGTCGCCTTGGCGACCCATCGGTCCCATAGCCTTCCAATGTTGCTAAACTCTACTCGGAGCGACTATGTTGATAGCCTTCCCGTTTCATTGTTGTAAACCATTCATTGTTTCATTGTTTGAACGTATAAGGGACATGAACGTGAGCTTGTGCCTTAGCACGAGCGTAGAGCGTGGTGCGAGCGTTTCTATAATTGCCGAGTTCTTTTCCATGTTCTAAACAAGCATGCAAGATGGGATTATTCCCTTAGCTAGGTGCGTTGAATCATTTATTAGCATGCATGGTGTTATCGCCTAGCGATTCTCGTGATAGTGTCCACATTGTTATGTGTCTAGGCTAAGCACAGACGGGTTCATCGGAGCCACCCACCTTAGCGATGTTCGCATCGGCCGAGCGATACTCCGAGCGCGCCTTTGCAAGTCTAAGTCTGGATTCTTCTTGACGGGCCAATGCAAGTCTTGCATCGATTTGCATCGATACTTCATCGGGTCGAAGCAACTCTTCGGGTCGACGGCTCGTTTTGAGTCGTTGCACACGCCGTTTGGAATCGACGTTCCGCTAGGGCGGAGCGGGTCACTACAGATACACCCCATGTTACACCTGGTACATGAGCCTATGGTCTACCAAACATTCTCTAGCAAAATTCTCTTATACCACAGGTTGGTATTTGCTGGATACGACTCTGGTATCAGGACAAGTGTCCTGTCGACTCTAGGAACTCTGGTCCCATAGCATGGGCTGATACGTGCCAACTCAGGGCTATACTTGAGTTATCATAGAATCACCCTGCTCTAGTCTACAGGGACCAACCCCTTACTACAATTACTACTGCTACTCAAAACCACATGTTCCTATGGATCAAAACCTCATTTAGCCATTAGGTCGAACACCTAGTTTTCTCCCTCGATCCCTTATTCCACAGTTGTATACATGCCTGTGTAGGTTAGTTTTTAATCAGGAATTGAATTGCTAGGGTGAGGATTACCTGTCGAAGAGTAGTTGTTCTCCAAGACTTCGAGTGGCTCCTCGATGCAGAGTCAGGAAGGTACGGCAGGAGAGTTCTAGGGTTTGGAGAAGGGCTTATCAATCCTTCGATGTGAATGTATATATACTTGGTTTCTTGATAGGATCAATCTCCAAGTTTGAATTGAATCCCCAAGATTCGTTCATATCCTGCTCTTTGAATTCAATTTGAATTCGAGCAGTCCTACGGCTCTGATGTTTAAACTAGACCTTTTTACAGTTTGACCCCTAGAGTTTGGGTTATTGGGTGGTGGTGAAGAATCCTCTCTTAACTGTATTGGAAGGTTGTATAGTAGAAACTAGTGTTTGCATATCAACCCTTCAACAATTTAGCAATTGCAAACCCTTTCAAATCTTCTTAATTTACTAGGCTAAATACTGTATTTACACTACTCTATTATATTGGCAATGAATATCTATATATATATAAACAATTTTTTAGCAAAGGAAAAAAAAGAATAAAGATAAATTGAAAATTTCGGGATAGGGGCTCACAATTCTGTTTGGTTTATATATGTTTTTGGAAGAATATTCTTAACAGGTCAACAAGAATCACAGCATTGTTTACGGGTGAGCTATTCTTAAGCTCGGCACTGATTATGGGGGAGCTATATACTTTTGTCGCTATATACTTTTGTCGCCTCTTTTGTCGCTATATACTTTTGTCGCTATATACTTTTGTCGCCTCATGTGTCCAGGTATGAATATTGAATATACAATTATTATTTTTGTCAATTATCAATATGGGGGAGATTGTTGACACAAAGTCACAGTCAACCAAATATTGATAACATTGACTAAATAATACTTGTAATAATTCAATACGACACACGACGACTACATCCAGCTCAAGCCAGACGACAGCTCAGTTTTGCAATTGCAGTCATTTTGTTAAGTCTGTATTTTTATATTTATTGAGTCTAGAATGATTGTAAGCTGAGTTGTGCTGAGCTCTTGAGACTAAACCCATAACCTATCCAAAATTCATAAAGCTCACATCCAAAATAAGCCCATTGGACCCTTAGACCCATTCTGTGCTCTGGAGACAGAGTTCGGGCCGAACTCTGCCTCCACACAGAGTTCGGGCCGAACTCTGTCCCCTAAAAATTAGCACCCTAATTTTTAGGGTTGGCTGGTTGCTAGTTGTCCAACGGCCAAATTTTTGAAAATTTCTACCAGAATTCTGGCCGAATTCTGCCTGATAAAAACCTATAAATAGGCCAAGAATTCTCTCATTTTCAATCATCCAATCTTCTCTTCTCTTCTCTCTTAAGCTCAATATAAGCCATACCCTTCTTCATCTACTAGCCACAAGCTTTCTAAGTCTCGAGTGCTTAGCATCTCTCAGTTAGGAGTCTTGTGCAAGAGTTCAAGAAGTAGCTTGGAAAATTCCAAGCATCGCCACTGCGATCCTTGTAAGAAGTTGACATGCTCTTCTGAAGAAAAGGCACGGGGTGTAACTACTATTTCACAAATAGTGGATTTAATCCTGAGCTAGAGTTCTCATGCCTGGACTAGTCCTTCACGAGGGAAACCAGGTTAAAATCGGCTGTGTTTGCGTATGCTTTCTTGCTCCTCATTTATTTCCGCATTTACTCTGATTATTTTTTGATTGTGAAAGAGTTTAATTTTTAATTGGATATTATCGCTACAAACTCTATTCACCCCCCTCTAGAGTTGCCATCTGTTCTTCACCAATATCCATCGTCTCTGATCGGAATGCACGATTTCTATCGCACTTTTGGAGTAGCCTTTATCGGCCCTAGGTACGAAGTTGAACTTTAGTTCGGCTTACCATCCCTAGACCGACGGCCAAACGAAGTGCGTGAATCAGATTCTCGAAGACATGCTACGGCTTTGCGCAATTTATTTCAAGTCGAGTTGGGACGTCCATCTACCTCTGGCCGAATTTGCATACAATAATAGTTATCAATCCAGAATTCATATGGCGCCGTAAGAAGCCTTGTACGGATGGAAGTGCAGATCACCCATTGGCTGGGATGAAGTCGGAGAGCGGCAAATTCTTGGCCCGGAGCTGGTGGAACAGACCGTGCAGAATGTTTGGCTCATTCGGGAAAGATTGAACATTGCACAAAGTCAACATAAAAGCTATGCCGACACCCACCGAAGACCCTCGAATTCTTAGAATGTGAGCATGTGTTTCTGAAGGTAACGCCCATGCGAGGAGTCACCAAATTCAGAGCCAAAGACAAGCTTAGTCCAAGATTTTTGAATCTTTCAAAATTTTGATGCGAGTCGCCCCAATAGCTTACCAAATTGCATTGTCGTCAGCACTATCAGGTGTGCATGATATCTTCCACGTCTCTTAACTGCGAAAGTACGTGCACAATCCGAGCCATGTGATAGATCTTGGTCAAATAGATCTGAAGCAGGCTTATCATATATTGAAGAACCGCTCGAAGTCTGGGAACGCACGGATAAGCTGCTTCAAAATCGAGTGATCCCTCTCGTCCGCGTACTCTGGAGGAACCATTCAGTCGAAGAGTCGACCTGGGAACTCTAGTCGGAGATGAGAGAAAAGTTTCTATCATTGTTTTCTTAGAGGTAGGCTTTCTTCTTAAGTTTTAAGGATGAAACTTTTTCTTACTTGGTTATGGTGTAGTGCCCCATCCCTACATCATGCCCCATTTTTTGGCCACGGGGTACACGATAAAGGAATACTGTTGCTATCAGTTTGGTCGAAATCGATTGATCGGGATCGATTGAATCGATTGAAAGAGAACAATTGAATTAAGATCTGTTCCTCGTTATGGAATCGCTTCTTCGGAATCAAGTCCCATATTCAGCGAGTTGCGCCTCGAGGATAGACTCTGCGCTGAGTCGGAAGAGACCTCCAGTTGCTTTATTTTTTATGCCGCACTTGCTTCTTTGGCTTTGGTTTTCTGAATGCGTTTTGTGAATATTTTCGATGGTTTTCATGGCTTGCATTTTTGAACTTCCTATTCGTATCGAACTTATTGAATGAAACAGTGTTCTAATCAGTTGCTTATACGATTACAGGTGATCACGTAGGCGCCTCTACCGCAGCCAACGGGCCTCTCGTCTCAATCAAATAATCAAAGTGAGTGGCTGACCCTTCCTCCCCTTGTCCCCCTTGGATCCCAAATCAATCGATAGAATGCTAGTTGGTTATACAAAGGACACGAATGCTTAGATTTTAATGAACTGTTGTACGATTTATCACATACGCCCGCTATAGAACTGCCATATCATAAACTGCTACATGCTTAATATATTATGCCTGTTATAAAACTGAGATAAGCGAAGATTGAATAATTGAATAACTACCGCCATAAAAAGGCAAAACAACCACTACAAGAAAAGGGCTTTTCTTGATGGGTTTTTTCCGTCAAGAAAGGGATATCTTGACAGTTGCGGATCCGTCAACTAGGCCGGAGTCAAGAAAGGACCCCTTTTTTCTTGACGGTTGCTGGCTGTGCTTTTCTTGACGATTTTTTGCCATCATATTAAGTAGTTTTCTTGATTGTTTTTAGCCTCGAGATAGCAGTTTTTTGAAACCGTCAATGTAGGTGAAAACTTTTCTTGACTCCGGCCTAGATGACGGCTATTAGCCGTCAAGAAAAACCCTCTTGCAGCAGAATTGAGTTAATTGTTGGCGTTTTATAACCGTCAAGAGAAGCTAAATTTTGTATACAAAAATTTCCATTTATAATTATATATTATGAATCGAACACACACATAATATCAATAATCCAAAAGATATACATACATCACATAACTACAAAACCCAATTTTTATATTAATAAACTGTATATTGTTCATACACCACAATCTTTCAATACATCCAACACGTCCAACCACAAACATCTGACACTTGTCCAACCACAAACATATCCAACCAAAGTATATAGTTTCCATACATCTTAAACATCCAAAAATGTAAATTATACAAATAAAACCAAAATATGTAGCAAACCCGGTCGGAGCACATCCCTCCCATATTTATAGCACCTTCATTTTCCATGTAGTTCCTGAGAGAAGAAGAGAAATATATTTATTCATTTATGTGTCCATGTTTGTATAAATTAATAACTGAAAACAAAATAAAATAACCACGAGGCCTACAAGTCAATACAATAATCAAATTCTAGTTCAACAATTTAAAAACAAATTAGGATGCCATAATAGCATAGCATAGTTCAATAAATTAATAACTGTAAACATAGCCACCAAACTGCCGGTTTAACAAACTACAAGCTGATATATTCAAAAAGGGTTCATAGCATGTTTGCTTCAAAAACTGAACCATAATAGCATCATTCACAAACATTTGTTGCTTGAAAAATGAACCAACATTCACAAACCATTTTTGCTTCAAAACTGAACCAACATTCACAAAAGTTGCACACAAATGAACCAACGCTCACAAACAAATACATATATGTTTGGGCTCAGAGAATGTTTGCTTCAAAAACTGAACCAATATATAGTAATTGGCAAAGTATCAGGGATAATTCAAGTGAATGTGATCCAAGTACCAGAGAATTCAAGTGAATGTAATTGGCAAACTACAAGTACCAAAGAAATCACATAAAGAACTGATACTCAAACAGATGTACAAAGTGATACCCACACAGTTGTAAAAACTGCAGTGTACCATAAAGAACTACAGTGTACCAAAAAAATTGATACTCATCATTAGTGGTAGTAGTATGAATTTCTCATCATAGCCCTATATATCATTGAAAAAAACTGATGTAAAATGGAGTAACACAAACAAATATAAGGACCAAAATAGTAGAAGATACACAAACAGATGTAAAACTCTAGCGTACCATAAAAAAACTGTTCACCATCATTGGTAATAGTGTGAATTTCTCATCATAGCCCATATCATTAAAAGGATATCCAAAAAACTAGATACCAAGGCTATCCAAAAATATTAGTCCACAATATACTACGCCACTCCAAACTCGCTGGAGTGAGTTGTTGAGTCGATATTGTGTCTTGTATAAGACAAAATATTTCTTAGTCCATAATTAACTACAAAAAATAAGTCATTGAGTCGATATTGTGTTAACTGCTAAGGAAAACCTTCCAGTATCAGCATTCAGGACAAAGAGTATAAAGATGACTACCGAAATCTTCATAAAATCAAAGAATTGGATTTTTGATCCCATTATCAAAAACAATGAAAACATCAAACATTGTACTAGAACACTGTATTGGGTGAAGTTCAAACTGACTAGAAAGAACATCTTCCACTTTCAAAAGCACATTAAATTTCACTAACAAAGTGAAAATGATATGAAAATCACTTGGCCATACCTTTTCTTCCCCCTGGATTGCTTTATTTTTCCTAGAGCATCTGCCACTCCATTAGTTTATAAGCATCCAAAAACATTAACATTGCACAGGAGAGACAAGACATGAGCATGGACACATTGCTTATATCAAAATTGTCCCATAAATTTGTGATCGAGTTCTGTTGTTTTTGTTGCTTCTTTTATAAATACCAATTGTCTATAAACTTAACCAAACACTTTAAGTAAATAATGACAACTAACATAGCATACCAGACTTTTGAAACAAAAATTCATAGGACAAAGGTACATTTTTTACCGGGACCATATGAGCATTGCATAGAGCTAATTCTCCTGATATCTTGCTAGAAAGCACAAATCTGGTACAAAGATTTGGGTCCTTTCTCCCTATGACCATCCCTCTGTTTCAAAACTAAAATTATATATAGTATCCTTTGTTAAAATTGAGGATAGAGGTATGCAGCAGGGAGTGAGTGAGTTTGACTGCGGTGTGTACATATATAGGTAGTAGGTATGCATTGTGTGTGCAGCCATGGCAATTACAAGCAGTAGATGTGTTGTGCAGCAATGCACAGAGCAGTGTCAGTGTGTTTGGGAGTAGGCAACAACATGCAATATCTATATCCAGTACAGTAGGTGTCTGTGTTCTGCACAGATATATATATATATATATATATATATATATATATATATATATATATATATATATTAGTGTCAGTACAAGGGGTGAGTGTGTACCAGCAGTATGCAGGCAGGATACCTGTAGTGTTCAGTTTTCATGCAGCATTACCTATAGATACTTCTCCCAACTCTCTTTACAACATTGACATTCAGTTATCTTCCTTCTCCAGTTCTCCCGACATTTTTCGTTGTACTAACTTTACAAGTTTATGGTTGTTTTGACTCTTAAGTTAATTTAGGTGTGTGGACCTCTCTTTGTCATGTAGCTATATTTTACAGGATGTTCACTATGACCTGGTTCAGCTCAACCTGGACTAATTTGACCTGTTTCCAGCTATACCTTTCATCAGATCATGCCTTGAAAAGGATGACTCACATGTATGATCATTTTATTGCCTTGAAAACTGAATACTTTTTGTGTACCCACTATGTATCTTCAACAAGAAAATTGTTGGTCTTATGAAGTCAAATGACAATAAATGTCATAATACACAGGTTTATTTATTATTTCTTCGTAAATTAAATATAACTAATTCCCTGAGATCATTTTGTCAAGTAATAAGTAACTTATATATCACTTCTCTGAAAAAGACTCCTCATTGCCAATTGCCACAAGTCCCTCCACAAGTGTAGAGCCTGGCTTGGGGACGGCCGATGTGTAAATTGTTACCCCACTTTTTGGGCTGGTTGTTTCATCAACTTAAACCAGCATCCTTCATAATGCTAGTGCCAAGCCTTATTGTTGTTACTAGCAATAGTGTAATTATTTCCTTATTGTTCAAAACAAAATGATCATATTGGAAATATATGTGATCTCCATGTCCACACAAGAATATTTGAAGGATAAAATGTTACCTAATTGTTTACCCCTTACATACAGTTTTCTCTTTCATGATTCTTTTTTCCCCTATATCTCAAATTCTCAATTATACACAACTGCAACAAAGCCATAAAAACCTTCCAAATGAACTTACAAGTATTAGTAAGTTAGTAACCCATTTTAACCACAAATAAAAGTAACATTGTAAAAGATCTCATTATAAGTGGGGTGGGGGGTGGGGGAGCAAAAAGATAATTGGCTTCAGACAGTCACAATTGAAGCCTAAAGCTTAAAACAAGAGCTATCATGAATCCCTCCCTATATATCAAATTATCAATTATACACATGGAGTGAAGCCATAAGAACATGACCTTCCAGATGATATAATCAGAAATCATGATCACTATCACGAATCTAGCATTGTCTAACAAATGATAATCAAGAAAATGAAAGAAAGCATGGAATAGCCAATTTCTAGGCACCTAAAAATACCATAATGCTATCACATATTTGATAAAACAAAAACCCTGATTAGTAATGTAAGGCGTAAGTAAACATAGGGCAACAAAGATTGAATGAGAATTGAATCAAGGAAAGAAAACAAGGAATAACCAATTAGCCAGCGTAATATCACATAACATTAGTTAGCCAAGTCATCACTAGCTCTTATCAAAAACAAAGCTGCTGCCAAGTAGTCAAGTACAACCCCAAAGGTCACTAACATGTACTGAACAAACAATGATCCAACAAGACTGTATGTACAAAGTCATTTATTTGGAGTAATATCTTATTCTTTTAATCACAATTAAAAGTCTCAAACTCAATAAGTAGTGAACTGAACTGAAAAAAAATAAAAGTAAAGAATACCTCATTGGAAGAGCTATGCATGTATCGTCAAACAACATTCAGCAACATGGCTGCTGGCATGATGTTGTGCATCAACCTGGCCAACAACATTCAACAAAATACTTAACTGGAGAAGCCAGCATAGCATACAGACCACAGGCTACAGCTACAACTCTCCATCTCCAAAACTCCACGTGCAAAACATTGAAACAGTATACAACAATGTTTAGAAGTAACATTATCTTGTACACACTACAAGTATACTGCCCACATACTATTTTTTCCTTTTTAAGTTCATATCAAAGTTCCCAGTTCCACTTTTGGGGATTAAATTCCAGAAATTTTGGCTATAATGAAGACTGAAAGTCATTATTTTTGGAAACTAAACAGCAGGAATAGTCCACTTGCTCTTCAACTTCAATCAAGGAAACTAAACCAAATATTTCTACATTTAAAAATATACAACATTGTTTCATCCTAGCTAAAAGAAGCAAATGACAAGAATAAACCTTGGAGAGACTAGGCATCTGGTTGACTCGACCTATGATGCGGGGTTGCGAAGCTCAATGTTGGTTCTTAGCCTGAACCATTCATTATATTGGGGAAAAAGTCAGTTTTAAATGAAATTAAAAAAATCCCAAGAGAATTAAAATGGAAGTAATGTTGGTAGAGAAAGACTTAGATAATCACTAGTCTCTAGATCGAGACTTGAAACTCCTCCCTATGGATGTATTATTTGTACAATCGTAAATTATTCGATGTATCATTTCATCGATCGAAGTAGATCAGGAAATCACCTTGGGGAGATGAGTCAGAAGAAAGCCCCATCAGTCGGCCAGACCTAAGATGACCTTGGGCTGCTTCCCGTCAACCGCCATCCCATGCCGCTTCTGCTCTCCGACGAGCTTGAAATTTAGGGGTTTTGGGAAACCCTAACCCTAAATTTCCAAAACTAGAAATAGAGGGAGAAGGATTAGCGGGCTTCATAGGGTTCAAAATTTAGGGTTTTGGAGGAGGAAGATGAGGAAGTGGTGGCGGAGAGGTGGGGTCGGGGTTAGAGTGGACGGAGCAAGCGGGGATGGCAGGTTCCTTGGATATGGCAGGTTCTTCGGAGTGAGACGGAGCGGGCAGGGAGCGGAAGGCAGGGTAAGTAGGAGGAGGAGTCAAAGAGGGAGGAGCTGGTGGAGAGGGAGGAGGATGAGGGAGATGAAAGAACCCTTTCGAGGTATTTTTAAAGGGATCGGAAGTTTCACTCTATAGGAGCAGCTTTTGAGGTTTTACGTAACCGTCAACGTAGATGATACACTAAAAAAATTTCAAAAAAATTACTAAAATGGCAGTTGAAATATGCGCGTAATTTTTTTTGCACATGCATTACTTGACGGTTATCAACAAACCGTCAATGTAAAAAATGTTCTTTCTAGACGGATCCTTCGAAACCGTCAACATATATGCTATAAAATTGCTAACGTGATCAAGATAACCACTATTGTCGACGGTTTTTTATGAACGTCAACTTATAAACCATCAAGAATCGACATTTTTCTTATAGTGAACGATGAAAATGCTTATATTACTGAGTAACTAAAGATTTTGCTTGAATAACTAGTCTAACCTAGAATGGTCATGGACAACTTGTGCACAAGGAACGACATCCTCGAACCATACCCCGAGACACGTGATCGATTTTGCCTAGGAGGAAGCAAAAGATAGTTGTGCTAGATAAAAGAAAAGCCATGGTTATTCGGCAAACTTTCAGCGGAGCTCGCTACTCGCGCTGAAAGGGGCACCGTCTAAACCCAGCTATAGTCCAAGATGGCTTGTGGTGCTAGTGACCTTTACATATACAAATCGCACACACGATGCTAGCAAATGATAACAATTGATAGGGAAGAACATGGTTAGCCTCATACTGTACGACACACTATGTCGTAGGTAAGTTCCAACGTAACTTATGTCTTTATGCCTATCAAATGCTTGAATTAAAATTACTAGGATGGCTAGAAAGATCGTTGAAAATATATAGCATGCTTCATATAATTTCTTGAACCAAATGAGAGCGTGGAACTTAATTTGCCACGCACCAGTACAAGTGTAATGTATTGATCCTCGCTCTCCACAGGTACCCCGAATAAAGAAGGGCGTGCCAACTAAACTCAAGGCGAAGCAGGTTCTTGGAAGCATCGTTCATGGATTGAAGGCTTGTTTTGATCCTTTTGAAGACTCCACATTCAGTCCAAAAGAAATATGTCTCGACTCCCCATGATAGCAGGTATTTTGAATGTTTTACTTGTAAATGGGGATGTAATGTATGGAACGACTATCACATCGGCGTTCATTTTGTAATCAAGTCATGTTGTAAGACCGCACGGCAGGGATTGTAGTAGAATCTTGTAAATGATGTCTATTATTAATGAAAAGAAAGTTCTTTCTATCTCAATGTGTTGCTTCAATTTTTCTGTGTACTCTATTAATGTTGTGTTTCGGATAACATTATTACTATGTCTTGTGCGATTGCAATTTATTTTCGTATGACATTACGTCCGGGGGACGACTATCGATTCTACGGAATCGGGAGGTGACAACAGCCTTGAACTTTTGTATTAGGAGATGAGAGAGAGAGAGAGCTGAGTGATTGTATTCTGAGTGAAACTAAGCTTGAGCGACTTGTAAACTTGTCCTCGTGCCGCGTTATAATATTTGATTCAAAAGCATTAAAGAGTTATTTGTCTGACTTGTGTTTTGTTTCAACTTTTTGCTGGCAACTTACAGATTGTTCAATATTTCTGCTTCGGGACTTCTATGCGGCGATCCCATCGCTTAGCCTGAAATCGTCTATTATGGAATTGCCTTGCAAGGGAGAAACTTAGGCTCGTGCGGCATCACGTCCTAGCGAGGACGAACGATTCTGCGGAACCGAGGTGGGACTGGATGAAGAGTTTCTATGAGGATTTCTACATCTAGAAACTCTCATAGAAATTATCCATCTTTTATACCAATTAATATTGGACCCCACACCATTAAATTGAACCATTTATTTTGTGACACATATTACATAATGGAAAACCATTGGAGAGTATTTTTTTTGTGTATGCAATTTCAATGTAGAAGCTCTACCAACTAGGATAGAAATTTTTATAAAGTACAATGATAAGTAGGATAGAAACTCAATTTTAGAAATCCCTATTGGAGGGCCTTAGGCAGGCCATCTCCGGTCACTACCAAAATATGACAGTTTAGCGATGTCCAAAAATGTCTCTAATTACACTAATTGCGTCGCTAATATAAACTAGCGACGTCTTTAGCGACATTTTTAACAGGTCGTCGAAAACATGGTCGTAGATTAAAAATTTGTCGATGTTCGTTGCAACATTTAAAATCAGCAATGTATTGACGAAACGTCACTAACAAATCACAACCTTTAAATTCAGCGACGTATAGTGAAAGTCGCTAACACGTCGCAAGCTTAAAAATCAGCGACGTGTTTAGCGACGTCGTTTTCATATTAGCGACAACATGGACACCAAGATAGTGACATTTTGATACACGTTGGCGACGTACTACTCCGTCGCTGATCGTCGCTAAACGTCACAGTACGTCGCTAAATTTACAAAAAAATAAAAAAATAGAATACAATTTCTAAAATACTGCACAAAAATGTCAATAGTTCCCAAACTGCTTATACATACACATATCACACACATACACTGTAAATACATCACACACACAGGAATAAATGATATCACACATCACACACATACACTATAAACACAGACACATATCAGAATGATACACAGAAGTAAGTACATGTCCAACAAAGTAAATATCATGCAGAGTCAAATATAAATGATATGAAACAAAGTCAAATAAACATGAGACAGAGTCAAATAAAAAATGAACTAAGTGTACCCATGCCTATAGGGCCAACACATACAAAGATGATAAAAAACTACTTGATCACTACTACGGATCCGGAGGAGTGCTGCTGCGCATCTGAGATAACATGTACTCATACTGCTGCTGTGTAAGCTGCTCCACAGGGGCAGGAGGAGGTATTCCAATGCCTGGAGTCGGCGCCGTCGATGAAGCCAGAGGAGGAGGCAATATAACGTCTGGAGTTGGCACCGTCGATGATGACATATTAGGAGGGCGTATTGCTCTAGCTCTCGCAGTCGCTCAGCATGTGTAGAAAGGGTACGCACCGTCCTCTGAGAACTATTCTCAATAGACGCATGTATCTGCAAAAGTGAGGTGAACATGGTCCTATGTGATGCCTCTAGGTCGATCTGTCTGCGCTCCGTAGACTCTGCCATTATCTACAAGCAACCAGCTGTAGTCTCCTACAGATCCGGAGATCCTGAATACTATGCTTGAGCGCACCAATCCGTCCGATGATCATCGGATCATCGCTCTGAAGCACGGATCGGAGCTGCCCAGAAATCCTCTTTAGCAACTCGTCACACAGCTCAGCAAACTGACGACCAATCTCCTGAGCTCGTGATGACGTCTGCGAAGCTGGGGAGTGCGTAGTGACGGAGGGGGCCCTGGATGACTCTGAAGGCAAATAGGCATCGTAGGATCTCGTACCGTAGTACGTACCCTTCTTTAGACCACCAACGGCGTTCATCCAGAGCTCGTCCAGCGATGGAGCTGTAGGCAGCTGGAAGAAAGTACCAGCCCCTGCCTCTGCTGCCGCACTAGCAGCCGCCTCCTCTTGTAGCCTAACAAACTCGGCCTAGAAAATTTTTTGCTAACGTCTAAGTGTTTGCTAACGTCTATATAGATATCTATTTTTATATTTTTTAAATTATAGTAAATTAAAGGGTGAGAAATAGAACGTACATATGTCTGCGTGGCCCTCCATAGGCCCTTCGATGGGTGACTAGGAAGACGATCACCATGTTGGCATCCTCACCCTTTTTTACCTGTTAAAATATATTATTTATTGTTAATATTGAATATTTTATCCAGCTATATTTCAAATAATGTATTTAAAGAAATGTACCTGACGACAAAAATACTCCGTCATAGGAATTGAGCCACCAAACTACTTACTTGCGCTCGACCGTGTCACCTTGGCCTTCTCGGACCATTCTTGGTACCTGGGCTCGACGAATCTCGCCTTCATCGTAGTTCATTGCTCAGGCGTGACCCAACCATGGATCTATTTTTCGGCACGATCATGAGACTTCTGGTCGTGGATTGCATCACGGATGAGCTTGCCGGTGACGACAGAAAACTGGGACTCGATCTTCGTCGCCCGGTGTGGTGGATAAAAATAGGTCACTACAACAGATATGGGATATAATAGCGTGCTCGGAACGCTGTAGAATGTCTATTATAGCATATTGCGTCCGCTATAAATGCCCCCGCTATAATAACCCCATGTACAAGAGCGCTATAAAAGTATAGCGTTCCAAAACGCTATTGATGGTTTATAGCGTTTACGGCCGCTATAGATCATGTATAGCGTTTCGAAACGCTGTATATAGCTTATAGCATTTGTGAACGCTATAGAGCTTTAATAGCATACATGAACGCTATTCATCAGTTGTAGCATTCATGAACGCTATAATCCTTTTATAGCACTGGAAAACGCTGTATAGGTTGTATAGAGTTTACGAACGCTATAGCTTACTAATAACATTTGTTTACGCTATAAATGTGTTATGGCGTTCCTGAACGCTGTTGAGTTATAATAGCGTTTCGATATATATATGCTATTGCATAGTCAAAATTCTTTCATATATATGCATTTCTTTCCTGCTATTATAGCATGTCAGAATGCTATTGCAGAGTGAAAATTCTGTATTCGAAAATTTGCAGAATGCAGCCCACAGTTACACAAAATTCAGGTATTCAAATGTTTAAATGCGAATCAATCACAAAATGAAGTAGTACAAAACATATGTAGAACAACGAAGTAGTACCAAACATTCAAAATCCTTAATTTCTCCATGTAGAACAACAAAGTAGTACCAAACATTCAAAATCCTTAATTTGTCCATGTAGAACAACGAAGTAGTACCAAACATATGTCCAAATATTAAACATTAACAGTGTATCAGCTACATATATCCCAAAATGTTGACTATCTAACATTTAGCTCCCTTCGAGCCTATCCACAACCAAAACCCCTCAGAAAGCATCCTCTTCCTTCATCCAACCTACACAAAAATAGGGGGAAATCATTAGTATAAAGAAAAAACCATCTCGAGTGCGTGCATTTTTGACTGAAGGCCTTAACAGTGCACTAAAGATCATTAGTGTAAGGAAAAAATCATTAGTGATGCATATACAAAAATAGGATTAATCATTAGTGATGCCTTACCAGTGCCTTACCAGTGCCTTACCAGTGCACTAATACAAATCATTAGTGTAAAGAAAAATTAAAAATAACTTGAAATAGATAGACAAACTTTCATATTTTTATTTTTCCACTTAGATCAAATATAGGCAGTTAATGAAATGTAACCTAGAACTTAAGTCATGAAAACCAGAATTGCGAATATTAGGATTTGAGGATATGTAAGTGGATGAACTAGTTTGGTAACATATTACTTATGGTAGGGTAATGAATTCGATATTGGATTGGAGCTTCTAAGAACAGTAATTGTTTATGCTCGAGGATAGAAAGATGGTTAGCCGAAATTGATAACTGAATCTTGTACTTAAAAGTTTTGATGATAGGCCTTGGCGGATTATATATATTTTTTTAGGTTAAAATTTATATTATAGAGAGAATTTCGATTGATAAAACAATATTTCGATCAAGATATTGACTTTCTGGCTTTCAAGATCTAGTAACCTGTAACCTATAGAATATTAAACATGTGAAATTTTGATATAGAAGTGGAATTTTGAAGTGGGCTTAAGTGTAACATGTAGACTATTTAAACAATGTATGAGATTTTACGTTGACTGCGAGAGTGTTTTACTTGCTCTGGGGGCTTTCGGGTTCAACTCAAAGCCAAGAAGAGTCTAAGTTTATGTAAATACTAAATAGACATCTGAGTCACGGGATTACCATTAATTCTAATTTTATTGCATGAGAATTTTGTTAATTCACATGTTTTCATACATTTATCAATGAAAGATATACTGTCATTGCTTGACTATTGTGTTAATTTCTTATTATAAATATATGTGTAGCGTTCGTCAAAAAATTAATATTATTTATACATTTTTTGTGATTTAAAGAAGATAAATGAAAGAGGCAGCAGGGCCCCCAAAAATCCCAGGCACAGATTTTAATGCAAGTGTCTACTATGAAAATGAAGTACGCTTAGAGGAGATATGATCTAGACAATTAGTGTACATTTTTCCGAACCCTACCATGAACCGAGACGTACTACACTATGTGATGAATAAAAAAGGTTAATTAAGTTGCTTAATATATAATACAAAAAGCAGGGAAGCAGACTATTGTAGACAGCAAGAAATGGACATGTTTTGAAAATTTACAAATTTACTACCAAAAGGCTTGAGAAACTAGCATTCAAGATGAAAAGGCTGTGATTTTCTAAGCAACATCAGTTCAACTATTTTCTTCAATCTACATAGTAAACACAGTAATCATATATTGAAAACCTTGCTTCACTCAGTTTGTGGCAGAAGTTTTGTTCAACCTACCTTCAGATCCTGATGCTGCTCAAGACTAAGAACTCGATCCTTCAAAGGGTGAATTTTACCATCTGATTCGGGCTCAGTTCCTCTACAAATTCCAGTGGCATGAAGAATTTGGCCAGCATCGACAATAGAACAAGTCTTTCTGTCCTTATTCCGCTGTTTTTTCCCTCTAAAATGATCCAATTGGTATCAGAAGGAACAAATAGATTCATATTTGAGACATACATGAAACCAAGACAAATGTTACCTGTTAGAAGTGCCGTTAATTTTGTTGTTGGATGATGAATTACCCTGGCATGGTCCATTCAGAACAACCGACAGAACAGAGTCAGTTGAACATGTTGAGGAGCTGTCATCCATAGACAAGGTACTCTTTTTCTCAACTTGTTCTTTTTCCATCTCGCTAATATGAGCTTTAGTTGGATGAATTTCGAAACCACGAATTGATCCTTTGTGTAGAAGAATCTGACCCTTAAGATGGATCAGTAATGCGCAAAAGAGTTGTGTTCTTTTATTTATCGACAAAGTTTACAGAGATGGAGATAGTGATTGACAAATTTTAAGTAGTTTGGGAAAAGAAACAATGTTTGAGCAAGACATGAATAGGAGTTGAATATCAATGTATAAGTAGTAGTTTCAAAAAATAAACAATGTTGTTAACCAGGAATAAGTTTTTAGTCATTGAAATATATTCAAGTAGCAGTTTGTATCAATCAACTTTAGCAAGTTGGAGCATCTATGGAGTTTCCGAAACAAAATTATCTCCAAAAAGTTGGAAAACTACCTGAAAGTTTAGCAGACATGTGAGCTAAATAGTCTCTCTGCTACTTTGCATATGTTATATATGAAGGCTTAGAGGAAAAAAACCCTTATTATTTTGCCACAATTCTTCATATTGGATCCCAACTCATCATTGACAACAATTCTTCATATCAAACCCCTATCATGAGTGGAAATAAAAAAAAATTATTTCATATCTGGTAGTAGCAAGTGTATTATATTATGATTGTAAAAGATAATAAAAATACATGCAAGAATATAAAACACCTTTCAAGGATGCTAACAATACATTAATGTATTATAATACACAACATCTCCTATTTTGTGCATATTTGATAGTAATATGCCCAATTCTGTTGTTACCCTCATTTTCCCTAGTTTAATAAACCACAAGGGCTTGATTGATTGTATATTGTTAGGTAATACGAAAGGAGACAAAGAAGACTCCTGCCAGCCAAATTGTAAGGATCACCACCTATTTTCGAATATAACAAGCACTTAATGCTACTTACAATATCTAAAAATTACAAAATACTCCACAAACTCTAATCCTATAAAATTTTCATTGCTTCCATTTTTCAGTCTTGTTATATAATACTCCACAAACTCCTTGTCCAGGATTTATCCTTCCTCAAGTGCAAAGCGACATTGTAATGGTTACCAATTCTTAAGGAATTAAACATTAGCATGAATTTTAGTAGACAATAGAAGCATCATAGAACTTTATAAGAAGTAGATATATGGAAATGATGCTTACATGTCAGAAGGTTTCGAAGGTTTCTTTTCCCAATATTCTCCAAGCTAGCAGGCTGATGCAGGAGGAAAAAAGAAAGAAAGCATCTCTATTGCACCTGTACCATTAGCTTTCACAAGTTAGTTGCTGAAATATTAAGCCCAAGAGATGTAATCCAAGCGACTAGCATGACAAGTAAAAGTAAAGCTTGTAATTTTAGTATTGGGAACTAATGGATGAGGAAAGACTGGATATGCTCTCTACAATATATTGATACAAATAGAATAGTCTATTTTTACATATTGGTAAAGGGGGGCCTCTATCATCATAGATCATAGAGAACTACACAAACAAGATATAATATTTTTACGTATTGGTAAAGGGGGTCCAAAAGATCTTGCCAGGTAAGCACTATAATGAAAAGTAAAAGCCCCACATTCCAGCAGTCAAGATAAATTATCCTGATGTATGAACAAGGGAACAAATCAGATACACTTCAAAGAAGCCAAAATATTATTTGAAACAGACCAACCATAATTATTTATTTACCCAAGTTGTTTGGCAGAAGCCAACCAGAACCAAACCCTTATACACAGGTACAGGACCAGTTATTATTGGGAGGAAGATGAATCAACTTGACCAGTTATTATTGGGTGGAACACTGTTTTAATAAACGCAGCAGTGCTCTTCAAGAAACATCAATGATTTGTTGATTCATGATTTGTTACCAACAACTTAGCTTAACAGGAAGACATACAATGAGACAAACATAAACTAAAATTTAAATCCGAATAAATTCAAGAAACATCAAAAAGAATACACACACACGTTTTTCCGCTTTCTTTTCAGGTAAAGTGGAAAAAGGCAAGATCAAACAACTGGATCATGAACATCAGAACATGTCTTGGAGTAATAGAGAAACTGGTCTACTACTTGTTATTCGTGTCTTACTATTAAGTAACATATATTTCAGTTTATTGAAAAATGAATACCAAAATATATGGATATACGAAGGCAAACAACTATGATAATTTGATGTTCTACACACTGTTTTAATAAACGCAACAGTGCTCTTCCCAGTTCTAACCGATATGACGCCAGGAGGAAGACACTTAATGCGGACACATCTGTCTTCTCATCAACGATGTCAGCACCTAAGAATACCACAAAAAACTTCCTAAAAATTCCAAAAAAAAAAAGCTTAAGGAACGAAATATACATGCTTAAAATTCCAAAAAACTTCCTAAAAATAGCACTTACCATAGAATGGAATACTAGTGGGATGTGGTGTCAATCATAACAGTAGCCGTACGACTCATGAATCAAGACCCTTCTTGGCGAAGTGCTCTTCAATCCTCCTCGGCCTCCACCACAGCACCTCCAACACCTTCATTCCCATCGTGGCCATGCACAAGCCTATAAACACCCAAGTGTTGTAAGTTTTTGGGCTTAAGAGAAAAGTTTTGGGTAAAATTTCTACTTAGCATTTCATCAAACACATAAAGGTCCTAAAATAAATGCAACCAACAAGAATCGTTAATGTATGACTCATAAAATTATTGATGATTCCCATATCACAAAACAAAAATAATTTTGACAAACAATTCAAGTCCAAAATTCCAACATAGAAGAAGAGAATACAAGACTTTTTTTATAGTAGAGAGCGATACAGATTTGAGATCTGTACCCATGGTGTGGAGGACGGACTCGACGGCCTCGTCAAGCCTAGCGCGATTCCTGACGAAGATGGAGATGAGGGTGCCAACGTCGGTGGAGAGGCGTCGTTAGAGCCGCCTTAAGTGTAGACGAGGAAGTAGAGGACGGCGAGGAGGGGGACGAGGAGGAAGAGGAGACGGAAGGGTTAGGGCAGATAGCGAAGAGCCTCGAGCTTGTCCCTGGCCTTGTTGGCATCCCTCGACGCACTCGACCATTTCCCCCTTCTCGAGCAGAAGATGAAGAAAATTGTTAGAGCTTTATATAGAAAAGCTAGGGTTTTGGTGGAGATTTTAGAAGAGGGGTTTTTAGAAAGAGGAAAGGTATAGGCTCGAGCATAAGATGAGGAAACTGAAGACCGAAGAAAACTCGAGAGAGAGAGAGAGA
Organism: Iris pallida; assembly: GCA_029216955.1. Taxonomy (NCBI): domain Eukaryota; kingdom Viridiplantae; phylum Streptophyta; class Magnoliopsida; order Asparagales; family Iridaceae; genus Iris; species Iris pallida. The sequence goes on along the minus strand of JANAVB010027297.1, from coordinate 29,214 downwards.
GAGAGAGAGAGAGAGAGAGAGGAGAAGAAGAGGGAAAATGAAAATGAAAATGAAAAGGGGAGAGAGGTGGAGGATGGTCAATTGAGAAATGAGAGGGAAAACGAAAATCATTGCGGGAAGAGTCGGCAAATTTTTTATTCCTTTCAATGTCACATTACTTTGTCATGGTTTTCACTATTACAAATATTATAAAAATAACAAAAATATAAAACTAAAATTTTAGTAACGGTTAATTAATTGTTGTAACACCTATTACCGTTACAAGTGTGTCACGGAAATAACCGTTACTAATTATAGAAAATATGTGTTATAATGTAAAATATATTTTAGTAAAATATATTTTACTAATTATAGAAAATATGCGTTATTAATTATTGTAACACCTATTACCGTAACAAAATATAAAACTAAAATTTTAGTAACGGTTAGTTAATTATTGTATCACTTTAAGATTTTTAACTTTTGTTGCTAAGCTGATGTATAAGTCCAGATTTTTAACTTATTATTTTAATATAAAATATATTTTATAAAACTGTGTTGCTTATTCTCCCATATGATTGGAACAGTAGATAGTTCAATTGTGAGCATTCGATTAACTCGGTTAACCGAACCGAATTACCAAATACCAAATTCGACCGAAAATCGAATAACAAAAATTGAAACCAGCCGAAATATCCTGTACCGAACCAAACTGAATGGAATATAATCTGTTTGATTTTTAGTTTATTTGGTTTATAACCAATATTTTAGTTTATTTATAATTTTTTTGCAATATATATTAAATAAATATACAAAGATATATTTCGTATATATATTACTAAAATTTCTTATTCGGTTTACCAGGGGAGAGGAATTTTAGATAAAATTTCTGAAAGGTTAGTGGGATTAGTTGAAGAGTATTCTGCAGCTCCTTCGCACGAATTTTTTTTTTACGGTAGCGATTTAATCCCATTACGACGTTGTAACTTATATAGCATCCAAAATATGTTATAGTATTTTTTTAATCATGTAAAATATATGCAATATGATGCTACTCCTAATCGAACTGGGATACCTATGTAGGGGTGCCTTCTGTTTATTCGTGGTTTCAACCGAAACGAAATAGTCAACACCAAATAAACCGAAATTCAAAAACTCCAAAACCGAAATCGAACCAAAATTAACCAAAACCAAAACCGAATTACCGAACCAATTATAAATTATTCGGTTATTTGATCGATTTATTCGGTTAAACCGAATAAATAGAAATCATATTTTAATTATATTAAAGAAATTATAAGTTTCTACACTTTTTTATTATATGTCAAAAATTAATATATCAAAAGTAGGACTTCAATATATATATATATATATATATATATATATATATATATATATATATATATATATATATTTTTATATATATATATATATATATATATATATATAAATGTTGCTTTCAAATATTTACATTTTTCTTCACTGCATAATGAATTTATACATTGTTATATGTCAAAAATATATCAAAAGTAGGATTTCAAATTTTTTTCAAATGAACCGGATCTCTTATTCAGAAAAAAACTATACCTTTAACAGCACTGCATAATGAACGCTATTGTAACGACACTTCTAATAGCGGGGAGGCATAAACGCTATATATAAACTGCTATTGTATGTACTTTTAATAGCATTTCCAATAAACGCTATGGATGATGGTATTATAATAGCAGGGCGGCATAAACGCTATAGCTAAACTGCTATTGTATGACCTTTTAATAGCACAGACTAATGCACGCTATTGATGATGACATTCTATAGCAGGGAGGCTTGAACGCCATAGATAAACTGCTATTGTATGCCCTATTTGTTGTAGTGGGTCCTCTATAAGAAGTAAAATAGGATCTTCGATAGCATTTGGATACCCATTCACCTCCTTTCATATCGTGTCTCCATACCACCTTGGCGGTGGATAACCCTTCTCCACAATGTCGGCATAGAACGCATTTTCGTTCCTTCTGAATGGATGATCTTTCAGCAAAAATTGTCGATGACAATCAAAGTCGAAGCACAATTTTCCTCAGTGTTTCAAACAGAAAGCCTTAGTACTGTCCACGCAATACGGACATGAGAGACGACCATGAGTGCTACTCCAGATAACATTTCATATGCCGGAAAGTCGTTGATGGTCTACATAAGGGTTGCCCTCATCTAAAAATTTTGCTTCCTAGAAATATCATACGTGTTGGCGCCTACTTTCCATAATTGATTCAACTCATCTATCAACGACTGTAAGTACACATCAATGTTCCTCTTGGGATTGTTCGGACCAGGAATGATAACGGTTAGAAACATGTATGAGTCTTCATGCACATCCAAGTCGGTAGGTTGTACGAAGTGACAATCACGGGCCAACACGAATACTGGAATCCCGAAAGACCAGAAGGAGTGAAACCGTCAGAAGATAGCCCCAACCTTACATTACGCGGATCTGAAGCAAAATCAGGATACACTCGATCAAAGTGCTTCCATACTTTTCCATCGGATGGGTGCTCCAACACTCGTTCAATCCGTTCTCGCCTGAGCCAACTTATATTTTTGGCAGTCTCTTTCACCATAAATAATCTCTATAACCGCGACGTTAAAGGCAAGCAGTTCATTGAATCGGTCGACCTTCTTGCACCGGTAGACCTCCCTGTACTAGTTGTCTTATAGCGATCAGCACCACAAAATCTGCATATTGCGTCCTTGTCGTCTTTGTAGGACAATATACACCCATTGCAGCAAGAATCAATTTTCTTGTATTCCATCCAAAGCGATCTCACCATCCTCTTTAACCGGTAGAAGTTTTTAGGTAACTTAGCACCCGCCGGCAAGATCTCTATAATCAACTCCATCACTCGATTGTAGCATTCTTACGACATGTTAAAATCTAACTTAATGCTCAACAATCTTGTAACCACCTCCAACGGCGAATGATCCTCACAACCAGGATACAGTAGAGTCCTTGTATTCTCCAGCAACTACATGAACTTTGCAGCATCGACATTCGGTGCCTCCTGAGCTGCATCATGATTATCCGGAATGAAATTAGGCCCCACAGCTTCGAAAACCATGTTCACGCACCCGTCATCATATGCATGATTATTCGAAACGAAAGTAGGCCCGCATGAATATACGACTCCACCTAAGGCTCTGGCTCGATGCTAAAGACACAAGTTCTCCGTGTGCAGTCCACTGATAGTAATTAGGCGTGAAACCCCTCGAGTACAAATAATATGTTACTTTCACTTCTGGATGATATTTCATGTTACGACATTTCACACACAGATACTTAATTTTGGTGCCATCCATGTACTGAGGGAACGCCTTGGCAAACTGTAGGAACTACTCTACTCCCGCTATGTATTTATCCCACACACCACATATATCATCAGGACGACGATTATACATCTATGAACGACCCCGTAAGTAGTAATTCATATCCATTTGGAAATAATTCTGCAAAGATGGACACACATTATCTAATAGCACAAATTTGTATATTATATCTTATTATCTTAGTGATATTTACCTAATCGTATACAACCCAGATATAGACTGAAATGAACTATAGTTCAGTTGATGCTTAATAGTGTGCACTGCAATAGATACACACACTCACACTTATATATATACTAGCACAACACTATGGGTGTATATATGCATATATACACGCATTAATACTAACATGGATTATGCTCAATACTACACTAGTAGCCATACTTCTCTACACACATAAACCTATCTATATCAAGGTTCACAGTGTCGGTATCAGAATCGGCATCGATCAGACTATTCCTATGAGTATTGGTATCGACGATATCGGTAGTATCGGCAGTTTCGGATCGGAGTTTCGGCCCATACTATAAACCATGATCTATAAAATTTTGGAAATTAATCAACCAATGGGTAGTCGCTTGTACTAACAACTCTATAAAATTTGTAATAAATATGGAAAAGTGGGAGGGAAAGTGATCCCTTAGATAGATGGGAGGAACCACTTTCCCCCTATTTTCCTACTCCTTTGGAATCATTTTTCCCTTCCAACTACTTTCCTTTGGCTCCCAAATATAGAAAAGGAATCACTTTCCTTTTTCAAGCTTAAATTATAGTAACCAAATACGGAATCTCCGGGTTAGGAAAGGAAAGTGATTACTTTCCTATGTTTGGGTGCCAAAGGAATTGAGGAGGAAAGGAAAGTGATTCCTAATGGAAAGGAAATTAGGGAGGAAGTGATTCCATCCATCCAAGAAAGGAATCACTTTCCCACATTGAAGTATTCACTTTCCTTTACAAATTTCTTGACGTTGCCAAACATCGGAAAGGAAAATCAATGGGAATTAAAGTTTTTCAAAGGAAAGGAAATGACAAGGAATTAATTTCCTTTTCCTTCCATTCCGTGAACCAAATGAGGTATGTTGTGCCTGATAATGAATAACTGCATAAAGTTTAAGTGTATATTGTGCGCGTCCATCAGCATTTTAGAACATCAAAATACGAATATCATAAAGACATCATGAACTTCTGATATCAACATCAGAATAGCCTATATCATCCGCACCAAAAGTACACACCTCTCTCTCCATAGTAGTTAATACCGTTAACCGGTGCATTTTTCAATCATCCTTCGGTCTGCCTTGTGTCAAGTTGGTATCAGAACTTAGCCTTGGAATGTTTGTGACACATAGTGATAATAAACCTACAGGAAAAGATGTTTATAAAACAATTTGATAAAAATTGAATACTAGCATGGACAATAACTTTGTCCAATCTCATACTGAATTACACACCAACACCTAACCATTTTGTCAGTTTAATCGAGCGGCTTCCCGATTGATAGAAGGACATCGTATAAATATATAAAATACTGAATTACACACCAAACCCTCTCTCTCTCTCTCATGCACCCGTCATCGTATAAATATATAAAATAAAGTGAATGTGTCATCGTGTCAGCGTGTCAGCAACAGTGACTGTGTCAGTGTCGTGTCAGAGCAGTATTAGTGTCCAAATTTTAGGGATTTAGGGTTTAGGGTTTACCTGAGAGGGAAGAGGGGGTCATCGGCTTGGGAGGGGGGTCGGTCGTCAAGGTGGTCGATCGTCGTCGACTGAGAGAGAGAGAGAGAGGGGGATCGATCGTCGACTGAGAGACGGTGAGAGAGGGGACCGGTCGTCAGTGGGGGGTCGTCGATGACGGAGAAGAGGAGGGAAGACGGTCGTCGTCGACTGAGAGAGAGAGAGGGGGGTCGGTCATCGACCGTGGGGGTCGGTCGTCGAGAGAGGTCGAGAGAGAGAGAGAGTGTGGGAGAGAGAGAGAGAATTTGCGAAATGGGTGAAAAAGAAATTTTGATCTGACCTAAGTTAAAATATTAGCGACATAACTATTTTACGTCGCTAAAGAAGCAGCTGGCGACGTGTTTTAAATAACGTCGCTAAACGTCACTTAAAAACATAGCGGCGTAACCTAGATACATCGCTTAACGTCGCTAACAAATGCCTACGACGACGTAGTTTAAATTACGTCGCTAAATGCCGCCATATTAGCGACGAACAACAAAGTTTAGTATCGAATTTTTTCCAAAATTAAGTTCTGGTCGCTAAGCGTCGGTGTACGTCGCTATTATTTTAACATTAGCGACGTATAGATATGTAGTCGCAAATTTCGTCGCTAATATGAGCTATTTTGGTTGTGAGTGGTAGTTTCTATCTTTCATATTTCTATGGTAGAAACTCATTTTAGAAAAAAATACATCCCAACGGAGATTTTTATAATAATTTTTATCATATGTTGTGGTTATGTAGGAGGGAGAGTTTCTATATATAGTTACTCATAGAAACTCTCCATCATACATCACAGCCACATATGATAAAAATTGTGATAGAAATTATGGTTGGGAGAAGGTTTTCTAAAAATAATTTCTACCATAGAAATAAGGGGAACATTCAACAAATTAGAATTCATTTATCAACAGATTTTTATCTTCCGTTTGAATTTATTTCTATAATTTTTTTAGTTTCTTTGATAGGTGCAATTACTATTGTAGGACAGTTGAGCACCTCTAGAGGGGGGGGTGAATAGAGTGAGTACGAGTGCAGCAGAAAATAATCACTAATTAAAAATTAAAAGCAGATAACTATGACAGTGAATAAAGAGACAGTAAATAAATTTATCAAGAGATCAGAGAATTAAACTCAGTGGACACCGCGATATATACTAGTTTCCCTCTTGGGGAACTAATCCAGTCACAGATACTCTTGCCTGCTGTTAATCCACTATTCACAAGCTAATTGAGAGCTTGCAGTCTCTTTACAACACTGTGCTTGGTGACAAGTGCACGATCGACTTCACAACACCGTGCTTGGCGACGAGCGCACGACTGGCTCCGGAAAACAGAAATGTGTTCTGAACTTGAACGACCTCTTTACAACTCTGATAACCAATGACTCTAAATCAAACAGATGTTACTGGCTTTGGCTAAGAGATGTATAGGTGGAGTGTGAAAACTTTAGATCAATGAAAACACTATTGGATATAGATAGAGAGAAGAGAAGATGAATTAGTTGAAATGAGAAATTCTTTTTTATTTATAGGTATTTTTGAGAACCGAACTCGGACAGAGTTCGGGAAGAGTTCGGGCAGAGTTCGGATGCAAGGATTTCGCAAACGAACGTTGCATGCAGATTTGGAGGCAACAAACATTTGAATTTGAACTGACCGAACTCGGACCGAACTCGGACCGAACTCGGCCAGAGTTCTGTCTAAGTTCATCCAGTACTTTGAAGAATATTTGGTCCAATTTTGTTTGTATATGATATGTAATATTTTGGTAGAAGCAATTTTGTTGGATAGACAGGCTTTTTAGATAGGTGGACTGTAGATAACCTAAGCCAGTAATATCCAGTCGTTTTTATAATTTGTATCCTAGACTCAATAAAGATAAAAATACAAAATAAATTGTAAAATGACTCAGGCAAATTTTAATACACGAACGCTTCGAAATGATGATTGACATGCTTGCAAATATTGTAGTACACTTTTGATATTGATTTCACTTGACCTGAAATATTAGCAGCAGTTTGTATATTTTGTGTGTGGACTTAAGTCATTGTTGATTTATCAAAATAGGGTGTGACCATTTAGGAATGGGCCAACAATCTTCCTCATTTTGATAAATGACAAACTTGAGTCTATACCAAAATATATCTAAAATATTTGATTGAAATAAAATACTTGATTTGTTCTGTGAAGCTTTTGAAACCAAATTTGTTTGGTATTGCTCTTTCTCCCCCTTTGTTATGTTCAAAATATTTCAGCTCCTCCGTAATGTGTGAAGCCAACAATGATCACCAGAAGACAAAGACAGAGTAATTTCCATATATAACAAATCACATGAAGGAGTAAACTAAGAGAAGTAGTTAAAAAACTAAAATTTGATAGTAGAACACCAATCAAAATGCAACTAACATAATCATCATAAGTCATAACTCAACAGTAAATGGCCGTCTAAAACAACTCTAAAAGTCTAACTCATCAGTTTAGACCAGTACATAAAAAAATATATTACGATCATCATCTAGCATCAGCATCTATGAAACCAACTGAAGTCCCTTATCACAGCGGTGTGTCATCACCTCCAGGAGCATACGAAAGAAAGTAGGCCGTGGTAGGATCGAAGTGAGTGAAAGTAGCCTCATCATTGAACCTCGGACTAGTGAATTTGGGGTGATGGATCATATGAACAGGATATGTGGGATCATGAGATAAACTCCAGTGTATGTCAGCAATACTGTTCCACAACACCTGTGCCTGGGTGATATGGCGGAACTCAGCGTCAATATAACTTTGATGACGTTGAACAGAGAGAGCAACAAAGTCATCAAAGCGCTGATAGAAGCCTAGGTCAAAACCAGGAGCAGGGGCTATAACAGTAGGGGAAAGAGCTTGAGGATCATCAGCGTGAACCGGAGCAGCAGGTTCAACACCAGGTGGAGGAGGTGGGTTGGGGTAAGTCCTAGATATACTTAGCTCAGAAGCAGTAGAAGAGAAAGGACATTGTGAGAGATCATCTCCAAGACGTCTAAAGATCTTAGCCAAGTGAATGAGGTAAAGAGGTTGTGCCCCATCCTCCTACAGCTAATTATCCAAGCAATGAAAGTCTTGGGGACAGAAAAAGTGACACCATAGTACAGGTGATACATAGCAGACATCTCAAAAAATGTGACATCGTCTGAAGATCTCATCTTGGGAAGCAAAGCAGAGAGCACGAAATGATATAACTCATAAAATTTTTGACTAAGGTGACATGAGTACACCCTACCATTTCTAAGAACAGGACGAGGATGACACATGGAGACCTTAAAATAATCAAGAGTTATGTCCTCAGGAAATTGGACATGATTGATGTCAACTAGGGCATCACTATGTCAGGCATGAAAAAATATTTACTAACATTGTATAGTTGAATTCAATTTCTCTACCTCCAACACATGAATAAATATTGCTCTCTACAACTTGTAAGTTACAGTAAAACATGCGAACGACATTATCATTTATATTGTCGACGGTTTCGAAAAATCACGAAGAGATAGATTTTCAAAAGTAGTGACATACTCAGAAAATATAGTGAAATTGACATAACGACCGGGACAAATATCTCTATAAGAAAAGTTGTCAAATCAAGCAATAGAAAAATCTGTAGATGGGAAAAGTCCAGTATCATAGTTATCATCGTCGGTAGGATGAGCGGGACTAAATATGTTAACTGGTTCATACTCAGCGGAGGAGGATCCAGCACGAGAACCACTCTTGGAAGCTAATTTCTTCCTTTTATGGTGAAGTTTGGGTGCTATAGGAATATAATTGAAAAAGAGAGAGGATACATCTAAAAGATCAAGAGAGGAGGAAGAAGACTGCTTCCGAGCTTCGAATATCCGCGAAGTAGAGAGGAAGAAGACTAGGAAGTAGTAAAAATGGCTTTGAAGAGGTTCTCGGATTGAAGGATGGTGAAAAGAGATGGGCAAGAAGAAATATATATATAGGCTAGGGCCGGCTGCTGGTGTTCTGGAAATTCGCACCGGCTCCATCCGAACTCTGTCCGAGCTCGGTCCGAGTTCGGCTACTTGTATTTCCAATGTCATTAATGCAATATAATTGATAAACTTCAATGTATAACATTCATACTTCTTCATTTAATAATTTTTATTACTTTGGGTTAGCTGTAGGGGCCAGATCCCAGCTAGCTGTAGTCCGAAGACTAGTACACCGTGTCGCTTAGGCTATTTACGCCTGTATGACAGAAGGACCATTTCGGCTTGTACCCAAAATAACATCCATTAATAAAGGTCAAAGGTTTGATTTATAAATTGACTTACTAATCATACTACATTATGAATCTAAAAATTCAAGTATGGCGAGCTCTCGACGCAGATTGTTAAAGCGGTCTTCAGCCAATAGTTTTGTGAAAATTTCTGCTAGTTGATGATATGTGTCAACAAATTCTAAGCAAATATCCTCGTATTGTTGGTGATCACGTAAAAAGTGATGACGAATCTCTATGTGCTTTGTGCGTGAGTGACATACAGGATTCTTAGTCAAGTTAATAGTGCTAGTGTTGTTACAATAAATAGGAATCTTTGTATAGTGCAAATTGTAGTCTTCTAAGGTTTGCTTCATTCATAAAATTTGAGCACAACATCGTCCTACGACGATATACTTAGCCTCAGTAGTTGATAGTGCTACAGAATTTTATTTCTTGCTAAACCATGAGACTAAGACTTTTTCTAGGAATTGACACGTACTGCTGGTACTTTTACGGTCTACTTTGCATCCTGCAAAATTCGCATCCGAGTAACCTATCAGGTTAAAGGATTTGGTTTTAGGATACCATAAGCCGACTGTTAAAGTTCCCTTAAGGTATCGAAAGATACCCTTAACGGCACATAAGTGTGATTCCTTAGGATTTGCCTGATATCGTGCACAAATACAGACACTAAACATAATATCAGGGCGACTAGCAGTTAAATATAATAAACTACTAACCATACCTCGATACTTACGCTGGTCGACAGGTTTACCACTTTCATAAGTGTCAAGCATTACTGATGTAGCCGTTGGAGTTCCAATTGGCTTTATATTGTCGAAGTCGTACTTTTTCAGTATGTCCTTTGTATATTTAGCTTGATTGATGAATGTTTCTTTTGAGTGTTGTTTGATCTGAAGTCCTAGAAGAAGTTCAGCTCTCCCATCATACTCATCTCAAATTTACTATGCATACACTTAGCAAACCCTTGAGAAAGTTTTTCATTACTAGATCCGAATATGATGTCATCAATATATATATTTGCACAAGAAGAATATCATCATCTAAAGACTTGATAAATAAAGTAGTATCAACTCTTTCTTTTGAAAAACCATTTTCAAGTAAGAAGGCACTTAGGCGTTCATACCAAGCACGGGGTGCCTGTTTGAGTCCATAGAGTGTTTTCATATGTTTGAAGACGTGATCATGTTTTTAAAAATCTTCAAAACCAGGGGGTTGTTTCACAAAAACTTCTTCTTTCAAAAATCCGTTTAAAAATACACTTTTTACGTCCATTTGAAATAATTTAAAATCATTAAAACATGCATATGCACAAAACATGCAGATAGCTTCTAGTCTACCAACAGGAGCATATGTCTCGTCATAATCAATACCTTCTTTTTTATTATAACCTTGTGCCTCTAGACGTGCTCTGCTGCGTAGAACTTGTCCATCTTTACTTAATTTATTTTGGAACACCCATTTGGTACCAATTATCGATTGGCCAATATATTTAGGAACGAGTTTCCAAACTTGTTTTCTCTCAAATTGATTAAGTTCCTTTTTATTGGCATCAATCCAAAAATTATCATTAAAAGCATCTGCTACATTCTTAGATTTTACTTGTGAAATAAATCTATATTTGCTGCTGTTTCAGTATCTCTATATGAAGACCGTGTACTTACACCTTTTGATATATCACCTATAATGAGCGTTTCTGGATGATCTGGCAAGAACTTCAATGATTCGAATCTATGAGTCAGATCTTCCACAGGACTTTTATCGGTTCTGGCTTGTACATGTTCATCGTCACTGTCGCTAGATCTGTGACTATTGAGCTCATCAAAAGTAACGTTAATGGATTCTTCAACAATCATAGATCTTTTATTGAAAATTCTATATCCCTTACTCTTAGCAGCATAGTCGAGAAATATCCCTTCATCTTCTTTAGAGTCGAACTTTCCTAAGTTGTCCTTGGTGTTCAGGATAAAACAACGACATCCAAAAATATTAAAATAAGAAATATTTGGAATCCTTCCAAACCAAAGTTCATAAGGTGTTTTCTTCGATATAACTCGAATTAACACCCTATTTAAAATATGACAGGCTATACTAACAGCTTCTGCCCAAAAATATTTATGAAGATTATGCTGATTCAGCATGACTCTAGCCATCTCGCTTAGAGCATGGTTCTTCCGCTCCATAACACCATTCTATTGAGGAATTCTAGGACAAGAAAACTCGTGGTAATATCTATTATCATCACAAAACTTTTTGAAATCAGTTTTTACTAATTCGCCACCATGATCACTTCGGATACGAGTAATCATGGAGCCTTTTTTGTTTTGTACCTTTTTTACAAAATATCTGAAATTCAAAAATTGCATCATTTTTGTTTGATAAAAAGTAAACCCAAGTAAAACGAGAGACATCATCAACAATAACAAAGGTGTAGAGCTTAACGCCAAGACTAGCGACTCTACTAGGACCAAATAAATCTATGTGTCAACTACAAAAGTCTAAAAGTATTTACAGCGTTAATGGATTTAAATGTAGATCTATATGCTTTGTTCTTTTCACAGTCTACAATACCATATCTCTCTTGAATGATATCTCAGGGAGTCCTTTTACCAACTTTTTAGTGCTCAGCCGTGAGATAGTGTCCATATTAGCATGTCCTAGCCTCATATGCCACAGCCAGCTTTCATCTAAGTTTGCAACTAGGCATCTTCCTGCATTATTAGTACTCTCTAGAAAGAAAACATAAATATTGTCGTCTCTAATCCCTTCATATAGGGGATTACCAGATGTCATATCATATATTATACATTTGTCTTTAACAAAATTGATGCCATAACCATTATCTGCCAAGTGACTTATGCTCAGTAGGTTATGTTTCAATTCTGTAACTAGAAAAACATCTTTTATTACAGGATAAGAAGATATACCAACTATGCCATTTCTAATGATATCACCTCTCAGATTGTTTCTAAAGGAGACGTATCCTTCTTTCTTCATCGATAGAATGGCAAATAAAAATGCATCACCAGTCATGTGTCGTGAACATCCGCTATCGAGGATCCACTTGCTTTTAGAATGAGAGGGTTGAGGGTCCGCCTACAAAATAAGTAGATGAATCCTTTGGTACCCATTTACTGAAGGGTCCATATTGATTAGTCTTAGGTCTCCAAATCAGTGTATGATTGTCAATAAGCTTTATTGCTAGACAATACTGTGATATGTGCCTATGAGTACCACGGTATGTACAAGTAAGTTTTGAAAACATGTTAGTTGATTTTGTGGTGACATGCATATGTGGTTCCTTTGAAAGCCTATTGTAGAAGCATGGAAAAAAATAAAGAAAGGTTCATGCGGCCAAGGATCCCCATGTGGCTCAGAGAGCCCATGCGGCTCAGGGATCCATGCGGTTCAAGCGTCTATGCGGCTCGAATAATTCCATGTGGCCCAGAGAGGAGCCACGTGGCCTTCAACAGCTTCTTCCATTCGTCTTTTGCTGCATTTAATGCTCTGACGGCTGACAACTCTGACAAAATGACAGCTCTGACAAAAAGGGGCAATAATGACTAACGTAATGGCGTGTCCCTAGGGAAGAGGAGAAGATCTTCTCACAGCTGGCAGAATCCATCTAATCCCGAGGCATGCGGCTGCTACATTTATGCGGCCGTCCATCAGCATGCGGCTGCATCCTTTATGCGGCCGACCATCAGCATGCGGCTGCCCACTCCCATGCGGCTGTTCATTCCCATGCGGCTGCTCATCTTCATGCGGCCATTTAGCCTCATGCGGCCCACTCATCTGCGACTCTGCCAAGATGATTGAGACACGTGGCAGTCTTATCTTCCTGGGATTATGGGTGTTAACAAATCTTAATCAGATTTGTTGCAATAAATGCCCAGATTAAATCAAATCGAGCAAATTAGACACGTGGCAGGCCATTACAAGTCGCGAATATTCATGGCAATCAACATTTATTGTCCACAAAGATTTAATGCAATCACATTAATTGCTTAAATCTATCATATGCAAGATGGACGGCCCAGATTAACTAACTCTCAGGCTGCCGACTTTTGGATGGACAATCATTGCAAAACCCTAATGATGCCCCCCACTCTTATAAATAGCAAGGTGCCATTCCCTTGCAAGAGAAGGAACACACACACGGAGCAGGAGACAGAGAGACGACCCTCGGCCCGAGTCCAGAGAGAATCAGAGTGAGAGAGTATACAGAGATCGAAAGGAGAGAGGAGCACACAGAAAGAACAAAGAGAGCATTTCTTCATCAATGCTAAGTACTTCTTCTCCAGAGCCAAGGCTGCACCCGATTGTCCAAGGAGTAAGACAGAGATGACGTCGCTTTCCCGAGCCTCTATCGTCACCCCCCAGAATCTAAAATAAACAATTGTACTTAGATTGCTGTACCTAGATTTTCGTCCCTAGGATTTCTTTGTACAAAAGAGTTTGTATTGTGAGTCTAAGTTCAGTCCTTCGATAATTGTTCTGTTCTTTTACAATCAATGGCAAACACGATGGCGACCCTGCTAGGAAAAATCCCCGCTGATGGGAGAGGAAAGAAGACAAATGTTTCCAGCCCAAAGATTTCAACCACTATGACTAAGAGACTGTCATCTAAGCGGGTGCCCACCACCGGAGTTTTCCAAGGTACCCATTCAAAGACAAAATCAGCTACAGTGGGAGATTCATCGTCCACACCACTGGGGGTTGCTGGAACCGGGGGTAGCACTCCCCCGAACCTCCACGACAATCCGATGTTCTAAGGAGACGAGCTGGGGGAAACAACTCTCTCATCAGATGCAGCAAATCCCGACGTCCCCGAAGGCGTCCACAATTCCCAAGACGAGGCGAACTCGGAAGCTGGGGGTACTGTTCCTTCTGAGTCCGAACCAGAGGAAGACGTTCCTACATACCCCGATGACTTCTCATTACAGAGGTATGATTCGGAGTGTACGTCATCCACCGTCCCTTCCACTTCTACTCATGTCAGGACGGCATTCATGACAAACGACGAACAGGATGGTCCCAATGATTGACAACGCATCGACACTCTGGAGGCCATACTGCGCTCTTTGGTCAAATTCGTGGACGAGATCAAAGAAGCCCTTCCTACTCTGCAAGGAGGGATGCCTGGCCAAACAAACTTGGGCCCCGCGGTTAATACAGACTCAAACTCAGCGGTACCGAACCCGGGCAATATTCCTCCTGAAATATCGGCTCCTACCGTTGCAGACGAAGCCAGGGAGACAAGAAGAGAGGTCCAGGAGCTCCGGGCCATGTTCCACGCCCGAGAAAACTGCCAAGACCTTAGGATACGACAACCGTATCCCGCTGCGTGAAGATATGATCCCCTATCACCAAATAGCAATCAACATCATCTCGTCGTTCCAGGGGTTCTTCATCGAACACGTTCCCAGACTCCGAAATATCAAAGCCGATGCTTTAGCAGGCCTTGCCGCCTTCCTAGCAGTGCCAAATCATACTCATAAATCGGTGGATGTGATAGGCCATGAACTGGTATGTCCCAAGAATAATGTTCAATTCGTGGCGAGTTATTCCGCTCAGACGATCGACGAAGTCCCAGACTGGAGACAATCATTCATTGACTTCGTAGTTTACGATATCCTACCCGAGAATCCAAAAGAGACCACCTCTATCAGAAGGCGTTCTCTCAGATTCTTCTACGATACAGAGACGAAAATGCTGTATCGCCGATCCTACGATGGATTATTGCTTCGATGTCTGTCAAACGCAGAAGCCAAAGAAGCCGTACGCGAAGCTCATAACGGTGTTTACTGGACCCATCAGCCCGGCCTAAAATTGCAAGACCGTCTTCGCCGAATGGGCTACTACTGGCCCACGATGGTAGCAGATGCGATAGACTATGCAAGAAAGTACAAAGCTTGCCAAGTCCACGCGGACTTCATCTACCAACCATCCGAATTTCTACATTCGACAGTAGCATCCTGGCCATTCGAAGCATGGAGAATGGATATCATCGGTCCGATTACTCCACCTTCCTCCCGAGGATATTGCTTCATACTCGCAATCACAGATTACTTCTCCAAATGGGCGGAAGCTGTTCCGCTTGCAGAAGTCAAAACTTCAAACGTGATCAGCTTCCTCAAGCATCACGTCATCTATCGCTTTGGACTGCCCTGAAGGATCATCCACGATAATGGTCCGCAGTTTGCAAGCCACGCCTTCTATCGATTCTGCGATAAGCACCGCATCCAGAATATTGCTTCGACGCCATACAATTTGGCAGAGAATGGGTTGGCAGAAGCATTCAACAAAACAATCATCAAACTTCTCAAGAAGTTCGTATCGTCCAACAAACGCGACTGGAATGAGAAGCTTGGTGAATGCTTGTGGGCGTACCGTACCACAGTCCGAACAGCCACAGGGAACACACCATTCTCCCTGGTGTATGGGAGTGAAGCAGTTCTCCCATTGGAGACTCAAATACCCTCGCTCCACGTCGCTCTCACTTATCAATTGACGACGGATGATAACTATCGTCGCCGACTACAAGAGTTGGAGGCCTTAGATAAAAAGTGCCTCTTGGCTCAGCAAAGAATCGAGCTTTACCAAGCACGCATCTCCGGAGCCTTCAACAAGAAGGTTAAAATTAGAATATTCCAAGTGGGCGATCTCGTTTTGGCAGTTCGGAGGCCGATGGTCATGACTCACAAAACCGTCGGCAAATTTCAGCCAAAATGGGACGATCCATTATCATTGAGGATGTATTCTCCAACGGTGCTTGCTGCCTCGCAAAACAAAACGGAGACTTGCTCATGCTGCCAGTCAACGGCAAGTTCCTGAAGAAATACTATGTCTAAACGACATTTCCAGATTATCGAGTTATGTACCCGCTGGTACCGCTGAACTCATATTTCAAAAATCCCAAATTATTGAGTTATGTACCCACTGGTGCCGCTGAACTCACATCCACAACACTCCAGATTATCGAGTTATGTACCCGCTGGTGTCGCTGAACTCACATTCCCAAATTCCAGATTATCGAGTCATGTACCCGTCGGTACCGCTGAACTCACATTCCAACTCTCCCAGATTATCGAGTTATGTACCCGCAGGTGCCTCTGAACTCACATTCCGGTCACTCTTTTAGGTAGTAAGTCATGTATGACCATACCTCTGAAAGAGCTCCTCCCTCATGATCCACTACCCGCACTCTCAGTGCACAAAAAGGGTAACGGATCCACAAAATTTCCAAAGCGACCACGTCGATGTTACCTCTGAGTCGTTTCACTTCCGCTAAAAAACAAATTACCCCTCTACATAGAACTTCCATGTCCTCATTACCTCTGAGTCGTCCTATGTACCCCTTCATGGAGCCCACTCCTGCCATGTCGTCATTACCTCTGAGTGGGAAGGCTCCATCGAAGAAACCCTCGTATTTGCCATGTCCTCATTACCTCTGAGTAAATATGTTGGTCCTCCCACGACTTATTATGTGTACCAAAAAAAAAAAAACTAGGGTACGTCAAGGATAATAGGTCCATAAATATCCTCCGCTGAGTCCACTCCTGCCATGTCCTTATTACCTCTGAGTATGAAGACTCCATGGTAAAACCCTCATACTTGCCATGTCCTCATTACCTCTGAGTAAGCATGTTGGTTCCCTCTCATCCTATTATCCATATCCTAAGCCAGGGTACGCCAAGGATAATAGGTCCACAAATATCCTCCGTTGAGTCCACTCCTACCATGTCCTCATTACCTCTGAGTAGGAAGACTCCACGGTAAAACCCTCATACTTGCCATGTCTTCATTACCTCTGAGTAAGTATGTTGGTTCCCTTTTATCCTATTATCCGTATCCTAAGTCAGGGTATGCCAAGAATAATAGGCCCACAAATGTCCTTTGCTAAGTTTCTTAGTACAGGCCCACCATTCCTCATCATGCCCCGGGAGCCCAGCTGCTCCATGGCATTCTCTCTCCTGATACTCGGAACGTCCATGATCACCTTACCGTAGAATTATTCTAGGTATCTCCATTAAACTTGTTATCTGTACCTAAAACCAAGGTATGCCAAGGGTAACAGGTCCACAAACAAGTCCCCCATTCGGGACAAACACCACCATAACACCACAAGCACAACAGACAGTACAAATAAAGGATGGAATAAAGTATGCTCATTTATTTGGAAGGCAAAAAGTACTACATGTTCTGGGACCATGTCCCCCTCAAAAAGAACATAATAAAAGAAGAAAAGGCCGACTATGGTTCGGCATTACATAATTCCAGAAGGCGATTCTTCACCAAGGCGGTCCCTCGTTCAAGCCGCTGCTTAGCTCGGCGCTCCACTTCCTGGGACAACCGTTCCGCATCATCAAAATACATATGTGCCTGCCAGCCATCTTCCATCTTCTTCAGGGCGAGCTCCAGATTGGCAGAAGCTCGACTAAGTCTATCAGCCTCCTGCATAACAAGTCCCTTTTCGGCATGGGCGGCTTCGAGCTCAGACTCCAGAAAGGCCAGTTTTCTCTAGAGTTCGAGGATCTGCTCCCTGGTGTCGATTATCCCGCGGGAGGCGGTCGCTTGTCGAGCCGTACAATCTTTATTTCTATGACTCAATCGATCGTATAATTGGGACAGATCACGGCGGTCCTTCAGTATGGTCGGCTTGATCGATTCCCGAGCAAGCCTCACCTTCTCCACCGCGGTTGTGAGGAAAGTGCACTCTTAATCTATTGCCGCAGGAAAATCAGCCTGCCGTAGCACGTAAAACTGGGTCACAAGTCGATCAGCCTCTAGCAGTTTCGGCTCCAGAAGCGCGGCTAACCCCGCCCCGCCAGGGAGTGTTCTAAGGATGTCGATTTGGCCACCGGCACACTGACGGGCCATAGCAAAGGGAGTCCCCCTCTCCTGCCTCGACCCCTCTTTTCAGGTGGCAGTAAAAGCTGTCAACCACATCCTGTGATACTTCATCCAAAACTTCTGTAGAGGATGGCGTCAAAGGAAGTGTGGCTGGCAGTGTCGAAGGAGTAGCATCGGAACTTGCCACCAAGGAAGCAAATTCTGTGCGAAAAGACGCATGAATAGCGACTAGCTCCTCTTCCGTCGCCCGAAGAGCTTGGATACTCGGCAAGCGGAAGGTTAACCTCCGAAACCATATTCGCAGAGGAGGGCGCAGGAAGCATTGTTCCCAGCCCCGGCTGTGCCACCACTTGGGCCCCCGAACTCGACCCAGCCGGAGGTCCCTTAATATTGGTTAGAAGAGAATGAGGCATACGTGCTCCCATCAGATCCCCTCCGGTAGAGTCCGTCCCGACAATGTCCGTCACCGGCAATAAAGGAGCAGGACTTGTACGTCCAAAGCAACCATCAATCGACGTAACCCGAAGGATGTGATGATATAGCAGATAGGCCTCCTCACAAGTTAAGATTCGGCTTATCTTACCAGAGGAAGAGCAGGAAGGCCGCAGCTCGCTCGCAGCTGACGTAGTCTCCTCGTCCGCGACTTCCAAGTTGAATTCAACCAGTTTCTCTGCCCCAGCCGTCCCTGAAAGGGAGCCAGCCAGTTCAACATCACCCTGTTGAAATTCAGCTGTCTCAGGGACATGTGCAGTAGAGCCCCCGGCCCCCGTGGGTTGAGGTCTTAACAAGGTGGGACTTCTCAGCCGCCTTCGGAAGGACCCCAGCAGAAATGATAGCGGTGCACATATCATTGACCAAAGTGGTCAGGGTCGGATCGACCTCAGCGGTCGGGTCCCGAGAAACCGACTCCTCTGACGCCTACAAAGAGCAAAAAAAATGATTAGGCTATAGTTTAGAAAAAGAAGGAGAAGGTAGTTGAAATTCGAATCACCTCAGAAACAGCGTCAACATCCTCAATAGACAGTCTGCGGCGTCTTACCGTTGCTCGCTTCGTGGAGTAGGTTGTGACATCATCAGGGAACATACGCCTGCTTCGCTTGCACGAAAGACCAGGCACAGCAGGCGGCTCCCCCGCAACCATGTCATCCGGCACAATAGGTGGCTGATCCCCTGCCTCCTCGTCCGAGGGATGGGACGAATCATCGGCATTCTGCTCATCATCCTCTTCGCCCGTCGTAGTAGACTCCGAGTCCGGCATAGGAACCATATTCGCCTTCTTCTTCCTCTTCTTCGACCCCTCGGGCTTCTCTGCCAAGCCAGTACCGACAATAAAGCTGGTGCTCGTGTCAAAATTAACGGGAGGCTTGCTCGCCGCAACATGATAGAGGGCCGCCATGTACAGAATCTCCCCTTACATATTAGCATCGGGGATCGAGAAGCTAGCTCGGGTATGAACCGCATTGTAATAATGCCACGCCCTGATACCGTCAAGGACACTGCCCTCATAGCCTAGGCAAGCACTGGGACAATCAAGGAACAGCTGGCTGTACCCGAACTGGCGGGAGAACCTACTAGGCAAGTAGGGCTCCAGGTACACATTATTGCAGTAACGATATACCAGGTGTGCCGGACGAATATTGCACAGCCAGAGAAGCATCTTTTCAGATAAGAGGAGGGGAGGTTCAATAACGTCAACATGTACACCCCTCACTTCTCTAGCGGTAAATTAAGGAACAGACACAAAGAAGTCGTGCCCATCTACTCTCGCCAACGCCCTCCGACAGGCTGGCATGGTGACATATTCCCAAGGCTGACGATGGTATCGGAAAAGGAAAGCGTCATCATCGGTAATGCCATCGTCTGCTCCGGGCCTCATCAAGGACCGGTAATGCATCAATAGCCACCCCATTAAATTATGGTAGGGTAGCTCTATTCGTTCAAAGTCTAGTATCGTCTCGCGAGCAATGACTTTGGACGAAAAGGCACGGAGGCCGTGGTGTATGCTACATACCATGGCCGGAAGAAGGGCCAGCCTGACTCTGAAGACCAGCTTCACGGCCGGAAGGATGAAGTGGCGGCTGATCCTTTCATAGAACCTACCCCTCCCGAGACTACGTAGTTCCATAACCACACCATCAAAAATCCGGCCAGAGCACTTTTTCAGACATTTATCGGGTACCGTGGTAGAAATAGCTGAAGGAGTCGGTGCAAACTCCCAAACTTGTTACCGGTGGACCTCGACCTCTTGGCATTCGACATCAGGTTGTTTATCTCCTCCTGGGTCTGAGGACCTCGAGAAGAAACCCGGCTAGAGAGACTGAATTTGAAAAGATACGAGACCCAAGACGTAGTATGGGGAGCGTTCCCTTCTGAGCTATTGTTCTTCTTGATAGCCGTTTGGTGACAAATACTGTGGTGGCATAGCAGTTCCCGGTACACGACAATGAAACCCGGGAATCATCGATCCAGATCCTCGAATTCCTCGTTTGTTGGGGTATATACTTCGAAGGCCTCACCCCCCCTTGGCAGCTTAGAAACAGCATACATTTCATGGAGAGCAAGTCCCAACTCCCCTCCGGGCGCGAAGAAACTTCCTGTCCTCCGGTTATACATCTCCAAAAGAGCCATGAACAATGGCTTGTTGATGGGTAACCCGTCATTGGTGCCCCGGATGGCATAATAGAGGTCAATCTCCCGAAGGAATGCCTCGTATTTCCTCAGGACCCATGATGTCAGGTTGGCCCACGTAGGGATAGGGTTTATCCAGTTCAACAGCGACAACCTGCCAACAGGATAAGACCCCTTGCGAGCAAGCTGATTCAGGAAGGTATTAGCTAGAGTAAACGTGAAGTTGGGACCAGATACGTTTATGAAGGTACCCGAAATTAGTCCCATCACGCTCTGACTGACCGAGTCCCTTCTCGCACATGCTGACCTAATATTCTTATTATAATGGATGTTGTCCACGAACATCCCCGATTGGGTTGGAGTCAGGGAGCCCACCATCCTCCTGCTCAACGGTACCATATGAACCACGAGAGGAAAAAAATGACGTTCCATTTCGGGAATATGGATCTCCACCCCGTCCACAGTAAAGTCCAAGCTTTCAGAAATGTCTAGCACACGGGGGTTCTTTATGGATAGAGCATCCCCGAAGAGAAAGGCCGGTTTCAGATACTCTCCTTCCAGCCTTCCCGAGTTCATCATAGTACAAAGAAAGTGGAAAGGCTGGTTATTGATGACGTTTACCCTCTCCAAAGTCTCATTGGCGGGAAGCTGATCTGACACACGTCGAACCAAGTTGTCGAGCTGTACACCCATGGCATATTGGGCTGAACCCACCAGGGGTTCTCCGACAGCATTGACTGGCAGATTTACTGAAGAAAGAACAAAAGAAACAGGATTAAAAGATGGTTAAAAATGAGAACACTTGGAGCTTCTTAAAAGGCTCCCATGAGCTTATGCGGCTTGATTCAACGTAGCCTTATGCGGCCCAAATTCAGTTGGGTCTCATGCGGTACTGCTTCGATAAAGCTTATGCGGTTCGGTTGAGCTTATGCGGTTCTATGTAGCAGATGAGCTTATGTGGCACGTCTTAGCGAAACTTTATGTGGCCCAGATTTATCAGGAGCTCATGCGGTCCTGTTCAAAAGGACTTCATGCGGTTCAAATCTAGAAGTGCTCCTGCGGCTCAAATCCTTCTCATGCGGCTCAAACACGGGGCATGCCCCATGCGGCTCGGATATGAGAAGGTCATGCGACCCATGCAACATATGCGGCTTCATCATGTTGAACTTGGGCAGTCAAAAAAGACGAAGGATGAATGCTTGCGCATAAATTATACAACAAAGCCATGGTTTTAGGGTTCGAAGCATTCAATATTCCATCTAATCCTTACCCTTAAAAGCAGGGTGGACGTCGGGGTGCACGTTAGGTGTCGTAGCCGACGAAGAAGCCACTTTCTTGTCCTTTGCAGCGGCAGCTTTGGAAGACTTGGGGGCCATGGTCGTCCGACAGTCGGAGAAGAAAGACAGAGATAGATAATCAGGACAGAAAAAGTTGAAGACGAGAAAGAGGGTAAAGAAATCACTCCGACTGAACACTCTCATATATAGGTAAAAATGAGGGCGCTTCGATCCATGTGCGGCATGAAAATCGACTCTTCGGTTATCAAAACGAACTGAGTAAAGGCCAAAACTCTTGGGATCCTGTCCCAAAAAGCGGCCTTGAATCTGACAACAAATCAAAGGTAATCAATGCAAAAGATTTGCACACATGGCATGAAGACGTGGCAAGACGGCCATGTGGCTCAGATGGCCATGCGGCTGGAACGACCATGTGGCTCAGATGGCCATGCGGCTGAGGGGGCTATGCGGCTGAGACACCCATACGGCCAGGACATCCTATGAGGCCAGAAGAGTTTAAACATAGCCATGCTTCTTATTCAAAGTATTTTAATTTTACAAATTAAAAATTTTGAAGGAGGTCTTGTCGAAGCATGGAAAAGAATAAAGAAAGGTTCATGCGGCCAAGGATCCCCATGCGGCTCAGAGAGCCCATGCGGCTCAGGGATCCATGCAGTTCAAGCGTCTATGCGGCTCGAATAACTCCATGCGGCCCAGAGTGGAGCCACGTGGCCTTCAACAGCTTCTTCCCTTCGTCTTTTGCTGCATTTAATGTCCTGACGGCTGACAACTCTGACAAAATGATAGCTCTGACAAAAAGGGGCAATAATGACTGACGTAATGGCGTGTCCCTAGGGAAGAGAAGAAGATCTTCTCACAGCTGGCAGAATCCATCTAATCCCGAGGCATGCGGCTGCTACATTTATGCGGCCGTCCATCAGCATGTGGCTGCATCCTTTATACGGCCGACCATCAGCATATGGCTGCCCACTCCCATGCGGCTGCCCATCTTCATGCGGCTGTTCATTCCCATGTGGCTGCTCATCTTCATGCGGCCATTTAGCCTCATGCGGCCTACTCATCTACGGCTCTGCCAAGATAATTGAGACACGTGACAGTCTTATCTTCCTGGGATTATGGGTGTTAACAAATCTTAATCAGATTTGTTGTAATAAATGCCCAGATCAAATCAAATCGAGCAAACTAGACACGTGGCAGGCCATTAAAAGTCACGAATATTCATAGCAATCAGCATTTATTGTCCACAAAGATTTAATACAATCACATTAATTGCTTAAATCTATCATATGTAAGATGGACGGCCCAGATTAACTAACTCTCAGGCCACCGACTTTTGGATGGGCAATCATTGCAAAACCCTAATGATGCCCCCCCACTCTTATAAATAGCAAGGTGCCATTCCCTTGCAAAAGAAGGAACACACACACGGAGCAGGAGACAGAGAGACGACCCCCGGCCCGAGTCCAGAGAGAATCAGAGGGAGAGTATACAGAGATCGAAAGAGAGGAGCACACAGAGAGAACAAAGAGAGCATTTCTTCATCAACGCCAAGTACTTCTTCTCCAGAGCTAAGGTTGCACCCGATCGTCCAAGGAGTAAGGCAGAGCTGCCGTCGCTTTCCCGAGCCTCTATCATTATCCCCCAGAATCTAAAATAAACAATTGTACTTAGATTGTTGTACCTAGGTTTTCGTCCCTAGGCTTTTTTTGTACAAGCGAGTTTGTATTGTGAGTCTAAGTTCAGTCCTCCGATAATTATTCTGTTCTTTTATAATCAATGGAAAATACGATGTGTTTGCCATTGATTGTAAAAGAACACCTATATATGAAAGCATTGTGATATTCGTGTTTCTTACGTGCTTTTTGTGTTTTAGTCCTCTTAGGTGTATGCTTAGCATTAGGACTAAATTTAGGCTGTGTCACAGGTATAGCCTATTTTTCTAACTTGATTTCTAACATTTTTAAACCGTATAAGACTCTTCATATTTAGCAGTCATATCAATGAGTCTTTGCTCTGTGACTCAGTGCTTCTTCTTCTCTATGTCATATAACTCTTGTATCTTGACATAGTCTCTTTCTTTTCAATTTTGATGATAGCCTCATGATAGTCTACTTTAAGTTTGACTATCTCTTCCGTGTTGCCGGTAGTAGATGTCTCTTTAATGTCTTCAATGAGACTTGACAATCTAGGTACTTCGGTTGTGCATGCCTTAACCTCTTTTCGAGATTGCCTATACTTGTCAAGCATATTTATGTGTTCTTCAAGTAATTTGCTGAAGGCATTTTCTAGCTCATCAAAAGTAAAATCATCATATAGAGGATTTGAGGATACCTTATCAAAAGCCATGAGACAGACATTTGTAGTGCTGCATGGTCTGTCTTCTTCCTCTGAGTCGCTAGCATCACTTTTATGCCAGATACTTGTATTTGCGTGCTTTCGACCAGTTGTTGATCTTCGGCTTGATCATGATCTATCATATGGACTGCTTTTCTTTAGCGTTGGAGAGTCCCTCTTCATATGCCCTGATTTTTTACATCAAAAGCAGATAGTTTCTTCTTCATTGCTTTCATGGATATCTTTCTTCCTTCTGTTTATTTTTCAAACTTTAGGAATTTTCTAAAGTTCTTTACGAGCAGGGCTTGTTCATCACCATTTAATGATTCTTCATCAGAATCTTTGCATATTGATCTTCTGGTTTGAGCTTTGATGGCGATTGATTTCTCTTTTGGAGTAGCTTCTTCGAACTCTTGCAGATCCAGCTCATGGGTCATTAGCTTGCCCATAAGTGTTTCCTGAGTCATGGTGGTGAGATCGTTTCCTTCAATAATTGTTGTTGTTGCTTTTGGGTTCCAGTTCTTGGTTAGAACCCGTAGTACTTTTCTGATCTTCTCGTGATTACTGTAATCCTTACCAAGAGATTGCAAAGGATTAGTAATATCAAGAAAACGAGTGAACATCTGTGTAATTGACTCATCGGGTTTTATTTTGAAAGATTCATATTCCTGTGTTAGTCTGCTGATTTTAGATTCCTTCACTTGGAAAGTACATTCATGAGTTAGCTCAAAAAGTTTCCAAATCTCATGAGACATCTTATAGGTTGAAACTTGATTGAACTCCGTCTTGTCAATTGCACAGAATAGTGCGTTGATGACACGTGCATCTAGACTAGACATTGCTTTTTTCTGCCTCTATATATTTATCATAAGGCTTGTTGGTAAGTGCGCCATCAACTACTGTAGGTGCCGGTTTCTTTTAACCGTCAATAACTATAGACTAAAGATCAAAGTCAAGAGACTTTAAGAAGAATGTCATTCGTGTTTTCCAGTAAGTATAGTATGTTCCATCAAATAGGGGGTCTATTTGTGGATTGCCCTTCACCGTTGAATATTGATTTTACGGCTGCCATATATACTCTATGAGGTTGTTATATTAGAATATAACCTGCTCTGATACCAATTGTAGGGCAGTTGAGCACCTTTAGGGGTGAATAAAGTCAGTGCGAGTGCAGTAGAAAATAATCATCAATTAAAAATTAAAAGTAGATAACTATGGCAGTGAATAAAGAGAGTAAATAAATATATCAAGAGATCAGAGAATCAAACTCAGTGGACGCCGCGATATATACTGTTTTCCCTCTTGGAGACTAATCCAGTCGCAGGTACTCTTGCCTACTGTTAATCTACTATTCACAAGCTAATTGAGAGCTTGCAGTCTCTTAAAAACATCGTGCTTGGTGACAAGTGCACGACCGACTTCACAACACCATGCTTGGTGAAGAGCGCACGACTGGCTCCGAAAAACAGAAATGTGTTCTGAACTTGAACGACCTCTTTACAACTCTGACAACCAAAGACTCTAAATCAAACAGATGTTACTGGCTTTGGCTATGAGATGTATAGGTGGAGTGTGAAAGATTTATATCAATGAAAACACTATTGGATATAGATAGAGAGAAAGAAGATGAATTAGTTGAAATGAGAAATTCTCTTCTATTTGTAGGTGTTTTTGAGAACCGAACTCGGACAGAGTTCGGGCAGAGTTCGGATGCAAGGATTTCGCAAACGAACGTTGCAAGTAGATTTGGAGGCAACAAACATTTGAATTTGAACTGACCGAACTCGGTCTGAACACGGTCCGAACTCGGCCAGAGTTCTGTCTATGTTCATCCAGTACTTAGAAGAATGTTTGGGCCAATTCTATTTGCATGGGATATGTAATATTTTGGTAGAAGGAATTTTGGTGGATAGGCAGGCTTTTTAGGTAGGTGGACTATGGATAACCTAAGCCAGTAATATACAGTTGATTTTATAATTTGTATCCTAGACTCAATAAAGATAAAATACATAATAAATTATAAAATGACTCAGAAAAATTCCAATACATGAACGCTTCGAAAAGATGATTGACGTGCTTGCAAATGTTGTAGTACACTTTTGATATTGATTTCACTTGACCTGAAATATTAGCAGCAGTTTGTATATTTTCTATATGGACATAAGTCATTGTTGATTTATCAAAATCGAGTGTGACCATTTAGGAATGGGCCAACAACTATGACCCGTCAATAATATATACCTAGAATTCAAAATTCATAAAATTCTTAGAATTATATATTCTAAAATGAAAAAGGTTAAGGATTTTATTTTAGTTAAATCTAATGCCAATACCCTCTTCTTCTTCTTCTTCTTCTTCTTCTTCTTTTTTCTGTAGTTGCTCTGTTCTAGTCAATCGAATCGATTGACTTGTTGTTCATATTGAAATGAATCTAGATTGATGAGGAATTAGTCAATGATGTTGTTTTTTTAGTGTATATTTATTCTCTATTGATATCTATGGACTGATTACAAGTCGAAACATGGTTAGGACACTTATGTGTCATGAGCTTATACTAAATTCGGTTAATATAAGTCACGTAACATTTTCTGACGTATTTGATGGTCAAAATTCTCCATTGGAGAGGGCCTTAGCATCTTAGGTTGGAGAAATTAATTTGCGAGCCAGGCTCACCATGGTCCTTCTATGCCATCCGATAAAAAAGAGAGTGCATGGACACATTCCAATGCCATCTAATAGATAAGGATGAAGGGACATGATGAGCCCGGCTCCTCGAATAATTTCTCCTCGGGTTGGAGCTACAGAAGGACTAAAGAAAAGGAATCTAAAAATTAACCAAGAAATAAATGCCTAAGCTTCTGGGACGACCCTTCCTTTCCTGTAGAGTGGAAACGAATTCGAGGAGTCCTGTGAAGTACCAAAAGGCTAAATGAATGAAGAGTCCGAGCTCTCTAGCCTAGTGGTATTAGAGCGGACACCCGGAGGGACCGGCAAGGTTCGAGTCCTCCAATTGTGTGTGTGCGTGGAATTTCAAAAAAAAAAAAAAAAAAAAAAGAAATAAATTGCATAGGCTTTTTTTTAGCACTAACTGATCTTTGTTTCCTCTCTCTCTATATAAAACAACTGCTCCTGCCTACTGCTGTTTCTTAGTTGACTGACTGAAGCTGTATCTATTCTCTTGCTGCATGCATGCATCGTACTCTCTCTCTCTCTCTATATATGTTTTCAAAAAGACTTTTCTGAAGTGTACAATATGTATAATACCTCTATATGGTAATCCAGGAGAATGCGGGTGTGATAAAAGTTCAATTCAGGGGAACAGACTCGGGGGATGTTTGGGATGACGCCAACGGCTACCATTCCAAAATAGAAAAAAGAATCCTTATTTGGTATTCACCTTACAGAATAAATTCTCTCCAGTTTGTATATTGCGATCTCAATGGCAGAACCAAGGTCTCTTCTCAGCATGGTGGACCGGGTGGATCAGCGACCAACCTTTGAAGAGGTACGTACGCTAGCTACACTCAAGATATTTGCTATATTCCTTAAGATCCTTTTTTTGCATGGATACTCCATAGCTATGGCGAATTTAGTAAGTGAAGGTTTGGAAACAATTCATGTACGTGGATTGAAACCCATGATCACCTAACAAAATAAACTCCATAGTGATGGTGAAATTAATTATACACAATAGAAGAATCCACCATGACCTTGGTATAAACTGCTCTAATTTGATTTCATCTTCTTTTTCCTGTTTTGTTCGCCTTTGTTGTCCACCAATGCACCGTAACTTTATATTTATATGATATCATCTTAAAAATATACAAATAATATTTTACGGCGATGGACTAGTTGGCCGCACTTAGACGTCGCCTACGCGATCACCTGAAATCGCATAAGCAACTGATTAGAACACTTTGTTATTCAAGGAGTTCAATACGAATGCGAAGTTCGAAAACACAAGCCATGAAAACCATCGAAAATATTCACGAAAACCAAAGCCAAAGCCAAAGCAAGTGCGACATGAAAAGCAGAGCAACGAAATATCTCTCCTGACTCATCCGTAGAGTCAATCCTCGAGGCACAATCCGCTGAATATGGAACTTGATTCTGAATTCTTTCTCCCATATTTCTATGGTAGATACTCATTTTAGACAAAAATACATCCCAACGGAGATTTTTATAACTATTTTTATCCTATAAAGAGGTCATGTAGGAGGGAGAGTTTCTATATATAATTACTCATAGAAACTCTCCATCATACATCACAGCCGCATATGAAAAAAATTGTGATAGAAATTATGGTTGGGAGGAGATTTTTCTAAAAATAATTTCTACCATAGAAGTAAGGGGTACATTCAACAAATTAGAATTTATTTATCAACAGATTTTTATATTCCGTTTGAATTTATTTCTATAATTTTTTTAGTTTCTTTTATAGGTGCAATTACTATGGCCCGTCAATAATATATACCTAGAATTAAAAATTCACAAAATTCTTAGAATTATATATTCTAAAATGAAAAAGGTTAAGGATTTTTTTAGTTAAATCTAATGCCAATACCCTCTTTTTTATTTTATTTTTCTGTAGTTGCTCTGTTCTAGTCAATCGAATCGATTGACTTGTTGTTCATGTTGAAATGAATCTAGATTGATGAGGAATTAGTCAATGATGTTTTTTAGTGTCTATTTATTCTCTATTGATATCTATGGACTGATCACAAGTCGAAACATGGTTAGGACACTTATGTATCTTGAGC
>JANAVB010027296.1:0-37727 GCA_029216955.1 Iris pallida | reverse complement strand
GTCCTTCACATAAAATTGTGTACACGAAATAATTTATTTACAAAGTCTAAAAATCACCATTCGGATAAAATAATTAAAATAAAATATTTCCAATTTTCGGGAAGGGAAGCTACTATTCTAACTTGAAACTAAAAGACCAAACTGTTTCACTTAACAAAATGCCTAAAATTGGCTTTTGAAATAAAACGAGAAAAAGTACAAGAAGTACAAATTGTTCTGGGAAGTATTGCTATGGAAGTTTGATCTGAAGACGATCACTTTGTTCCTTGGACCATACGATGATGATGAAGAGTACTGCTGGAAGATGAACAGCCGGAAGAACTAAGTCACTAGAAAGGTATCAACGCACTTGGGCACTGATGGCGAGGTCGAATGCTTTCCTGCTTTGCTTCACTCTGTTCTGGAAGAAAGGTTGAAGAAGAATGCTCTGAAAAATCAAAGTCTCTGATATTCTCTCCTGTCTCTCTCTGATCCTTACTGATTATAAAAACCAGTCTATTTATAGACTAAAACACATCATGCGTAAAATGCATCCAAATTGGAGTTTTACGCTAGCAACTGTCATCCATGAACTTTACGTGGGATGACACGTGTCCCAGTACTTCAACAAAATAAGGAGGAAACGTACACACGTCCCTCGATAAGTGTGGCATGAAAGCCACGTAAGCAAACCACGTTCTCATATAGCCAGAAACAATCGGACGTAAAAAATGACCCAAAATACACTTCCAGCGTAAAGTAGTAGAATAGGCGTAAAATAGTCCAAAAATAGACTTCTCGCGTAAAGTGGCTGATAAAACAGCCTTGAGCGTAAAAGGTAGCCCAAATAAACTTTACGCACACGTCAACTTTGAGCGTAAAAAGCTCATATAGTATTCATGCATAAAAGAAGTCATCTTTTGAGCATAAAGTAACCCAGTCTACACACTAAACGACAATGTTGGTTTCTGTGTAAATCAAATCTCTTCGAATTCTGTGTTATACGCTATCAGCAAATCATTATGTCAGATTCATTATCACTTGCATTAAATACATGATCTGACAGCCTGTCCCCGGCGTAAAGTAGCTTGCGTAAAAATATCTCGCGTAAAGTAGCCTGCGTAGGATAGCCTGCGTAGAATAGCCTGTTTGAGCGTAAAGCTCTATTTCTTTGACTTGGTCTATGAAGCATTTTTTTACGCTCCTACAAGACCCCCTTCAAAGTTTTCAAATATTTTCAAAATTTGAAATACTTTGAACAGAAGCGTAAAATTCGGGATTTGACTAGTCAGCGTCGAGTTCGGGATATTCAACGGTCATCCGCGTAAAAGTTGGGATATCCAACAGTCGGCGTAAAATCTGGGAATTTAAACCGATTCGAAATTTTCTATAAATAGGGCTTTTCGAAGAGAGATGAAACTTTACTTTATCTTTCGAAATCTCGATCTTTCCCCATTCTTCTTCTTTCTTCCACTCTTGCTTTGATTCGATGGCCCCCAAGAAGTCGTCCGCCGCCGGCAGCAAAGGCAAGAAGCCCGTCGTTGATTCCTCATCGGTCGACCGTGCGCAAAATCTCGTCCGGTCATCAGCAGCGTCTCAGCAAAGCAACCCCACTGTGGCTCCTCCAATGAGGGGTAAAGCACTGCCCTTTGGCCGAAAACTCGTCGGAGAAGAAGACCTAAATCTTTCATTTCACGCCCACGTTATACGTGTCAGCGTAGAAATTAAGATAACAAAATACGCCCACGTTATACATGTTAGCGTAAAATTAAGAAATACGCCCACGTCTATACGTGTCAGCGTAAAATTAAGAAATATGCCCACGTCTATAAGTGTCAGCGTAAAATCTAAATTACGCTCATGTCTACACATGCCAGCGTAAAATCTAAAATACGCTCATGTCTATTCATGCCAGCGTAAAATTCATAATACGCTCACATCAACATGTGCTAGCGTAAAATTTTGAATACGCTCATGTCAACATGTGCTAGCGTAAAGTTTAGAATACGCTCATATCAATACATGCCAGCGTTCAATTTCAATACGCTCTCATCAACATGTGCTAGCGTAAATTTTCACCAAATGAAAGACTTTATGAAAAACAAAAACTTTTATCAACTTTAATAATCGTAAAAGTCAAAGTTTTTACCCTTTGTATGTAAAACTTAGACCAATTTATCTGCGTATAGATTTTCACTAACTTGATTTTTTTTTCTTTTTGCAGTGGACTTGCAAGCTCATCCACTTGCAGAAGTCTTTGGCTCATCAGTTGGTATGGTGTGCTCGAACTGTTTGGAGAATCTGTCTCATGTAACATTTCCTCAATCGAATCCGGACTACCCCGTAGAGAGAGCACATTTGATAGCTACCCAAGGGGATAGGATGCTGCTATCCATGATTAATGGAAAATTGTTGACCTCACTGAATGAACAACAATTTGCAAAACCAGCCTTCTTATTTGGGGATGCAATAGACTGCAAGTCACAAACACACCCCAAGAAGGATTCTTGGGTGTTCAAGTCTGGAGATAGAGCAATGTATCTCCCTGACATGGACAGAGATTACCCTTTGTCAGCATTCATCCATGCCACCCACCCTCGACAAATGCTGTGGAATCTGACTCCTAGCAGTCATGGAAGGCCGGGTAGAATCGTATTCAAGAGGGATCATGCCAATGATATGGGTATTACGTCAGTGTTCCCAATGGCGGTGTCACTTCTTTCTCTGGCCTCATGCCAGGATTTACTCCAAGTGAAGACTCAGCTTTAATCCAACCAGTACAACCCAGATGTTCGTCAACAAGTTCATAAGGGCTGCGGTACTATATCCCCAGACAAACCCCAGGCTACTGGGGATGGTTGACTCCATTCAACCAGAACTGGATCCAGATTAGCATTTGGATGATGAAGAACTTCCAGACGGAGCTGAAAGATATTGGCCTGTACGAAGCGGTGGCTTCCACTAGTCAGGGTATACCATCGAACGGTAACTTGTTCATGGCCCTGATGGAGATATACATTAGTTCAACTGGAACTTTTGCGACCCCAAAAGGTGAAATGGGTCTCGTACTCCATGAGATGCAATTCATCTCGAAGCTACCAATGGAGAAGCCCCATATGAAGAATACGTTCCCTCCAACCGGGAACTTGCTGAAATTAGGGAGAAAAACCCTCAGTTGGTTGAAGTGTATGAAGAATTGATGTGCCACTATATGATCTGCACTACTATGCATGAGAGTGAATCTCATCTAGCATATATCAACAAGTGGATAACGTATCTCTTCTTCCATAAGGATAAAATATCCAAGGATGATAAAGAAAGATTCCAGGAAAACAAAGCGCCAGCTATCAATACAGATTCAACCATTCCTGTTAACAAAATTCGGGATATGATGACTGTCTACAAATTTTCGAACAAATATTTGTCCACTAAGACTGGGGAGTTCCCTGCTGGAACTGAAGCCTTAAGCTTCCTCAGATATGGCAGCCAAAAAATCTCTAGGAAAGCCTTGCTGGCAGGCTTCCTTTCTTTATGGTTGAGAAGATGGGTCGTACCAGGAACTGGTACAGTTGATAGAATCCACCGTAACGTACTATGGCCAGCAGTGTGTTTGGTGTTTAAAGTCAGAATTAACCTGCTATCGGCAATGGTGTGCCGAGTAAATGCATGTTTGAGGACTTTTGGTGAGGAGTTAATCAACAATGCTCCTCATCGGAACGCATTCCCCAGGGTAGAAATGCCCTATACTTATTTAATGGGCTGGCTGTTGCACCACAACTGCAGATTGTTGCCACCAGGCTCGGGTGATGATGCGGAGGTCTTCCTCCAAAAATTCAGCAAAGCTACATGGATTGCCACGACAGTGGCAGATACCCGGGCAGTTTTGAACTATTCTTATGGTTGGAACTTTTTCTGTACCCGGCCACAAGTTCCAGCCAACTGCTTCGGTGTTCAATTTGAAGATGAAGTTGAAGGAGGAGCTTTATTGCCACCATCAGTCTTCAAATGGCTACAGTGCATCAGACCCTCTCACCTGATGTACAGAAATAAAGATAATTGTACGTTCGAACCATATCTACCCAGTAGGTTCGCTCGTCAATTTGGGTATGACCAACTTCATGTTGGTAATCCCTCTACCAGTTTCCGTCACTATGGGAAACTGTTTGATGGTGCAAGGGGTTGGAGATATTTTAGTACTTGCCCGTACTAGTGCCAGATTCAGAGTCTCAACCGCTACCAGCACTACAGAGCTACATATTCTTCATTCGTATGCTCATTTTTACGCTTCTATCCGTTCCTTTGCCCATGGCTACAATATGAGAGGTAGCCTGAGATGGCCCAAGGAAGGCAATGTTGAAGAGCCAGTCAGGG
Organism: Iris pallida; assembly: GCA_029216955.1. Lineage (NCBI taxonomy): Eukaryota > Viridiplantae > Streptophyta > Magnoliopsida > Asparagales > Iridaceae > Iris > Iris pallida. The sequence continues at coordinate 33,377 of JANAVB010027296.1, read as the reverse complement.
TACCAACAGACATCCCTGACGATGCTGCTGTTCCAGATCCATATCTGGAAGTTATTGCTACAGAAGTTGGGGAAGAGGCTGTAGAACCTATTATTATTGGCAAATCCCGTAAACGGAAACAAAGTGCAGCTGTCACACTTCCAGAGAAAACCCCGGAGAAGAAGAAGAAGAAGGCTACCATAAAAAGACCTTCCAGATCATGAGCCTCTACTCCGAAGAGTGACACTCAGGCGGATGAGCTGCAACATGTAGGATCTTCTTCAGTTCATCCTGGAGAAGGATCTTCAGCACCTCAACCAGCAACATCTGCAGTAGTCTTATCTCCCGGACGTCTCAGCTCGGCACTTCATTTAACTCTGCCACAAAAGGCACAAGTTGCTGAAGACGTTGCCCCAGTACAAACTGTTGATTCGGTATTTATCCCATCCGATGAACCAGCTATCACTTTTGATGACGAAGACTGGGATGGAGATTATGATGCATACTTAGAACGTTCCACACATACTCCAGGTAAATATAATTTATACAAAATCCATATAAAACTATGACTTTTGTATATTAACTTGTTTAATTTTTTTTTAGGTGTTATCATTTCCCCGAAGGTTGTGGCTCCTCCTCCTCCTCAAGAAGATATTTATGAGAAAAACAAGGAATCTGAGGAGGAGGCTTCTTCTTCAGAAGAAGATGCTCAAGAAGAGGTAGCACGAGAGCCCGAAGTAGAGTCTCAAGAAGAATGTCCTCCATCATTGGAGGTACGACAAGAGCCAGAAATACAGGCTCAGCCAGAAGTGTCCTCTCCTGCTGAGGGCAAAGATAAGAAAGAAACTACAGTAGATCTTACTGTAGATGATGAGGAGGCTACTGGAGAAGAATTAGATTTTAATAAAGAATCAGTTGTAGAAGAATTTACTACAACTGAAACACTTGAGGATCCTGTAGAGCCAATAGTTGAAGAAGGTAATGAAGGCACACTCAAGTCACCAACTGAAACTGGGGAAATTGTAATAGCATCCTCCGCTATTACTACTGATCCAGTACAAGTCTCTGAAGAGTCAATGCCAGAACCGGAGTCAGCTCCCACAACTGTCATTCCGCCCGCACCTATCACCGCCACCGAAACTTTAATAGTTTCAGCTCCAGAAACGGCTGGAGTAACAAATATTGAAGACACTGTTCTTGAAGCTCCTGGTAACCAGTTGGCTATGGTAGCAGTAACAACAATGGCTTCATCTCACCCTGCTATCACAGCAACAGCTTCTGTTCCCAGTCTTCAGAGAAGAGACTTAGTAGATATTGCCGCAACGTCGAGTTCAAGTATAGAAATGAATCTCCTAGTTGAGATTTACACTAAAACCTTTTATAAAACTCTGGCAACTTTAATCAAAATGGTCCTGAATAAGGGCCTCAATTATGAGAGCTTGAAGGCGGCAATGGCTCTTACCATTAGAAATGTTGCTATGTTCAATGATGCGGCGAGAGCAACAGCATTAGAGAAAATCGTGGAGGGTCTTGAACAGCCTATCAGAGAGTATCTTAAGCTGTCAAGTGAAACCGTTGAAAGTCTCATCCAAGAAGAGTATGACACCTTATCGGCTGATTACCTCGTTCGGGAGACGAGATATAATGAAGCCCTTCATGAATATAGCATAAAAGTCGCCAAAGAAAAAGCTTTTTTGGCTGGCATAAAGCCTGAGCTGGATAGCCATAGAGCAGCCTATGACACTTCAAATATGAAAATTCAGCAACAAAATGATAAAATTCAAGAAGTTGAGGCTGAGCTGGCTCGCTTGAAGGCAGAAAGGGAGCAAATGATCATGGCTCGGGACCAGCACCTTACTCAGAGCTCAATTTTGGAAGAACAGGCCTACGGAGCTGAATCTACTATCAAAATCCTTGATGAAGCCAAGGATAAACTGATAGTCAGCTTTGCTGGACTTTCTCATATTTGCACTCCTGAAGCTCGACGTGCTGCAGCTACCCAGACTGTTTTGAGCTCTCGTGACAAGCGTCTAGCAGAGTTGCAGAAATTACTTCAAGATATCTCTGCCCCGCCTTAGGAAAAATAAAGAGCTTTTGTAATCTTTTATCTTATTCATTCTGTAATGTTCACAAGAAATGAATAAAATATTTGTTTTGTGATCCTATCATTTATTTTGAATTTAAACAATAGGTATGAGATAGAAAACACTTATCAGAGGTAATATGGACATGATAAGTCTTCTAAACTCAATAAATTGTATCTATCCAGAGGTAATATGGACATGATAGATAATAAAATCTCGTTTTCTGTTTAGAGTATACAATACTATCAGAGGTAATATGGACATGATAGATCGTAAGAACTCAAAGAAAAATAGATTAATATCTATTCAGAGGCCAAATGGACATGATAGATAGGAAAAATAAGCGGACTTAATATTTATTCAGAGGTCATGAGAACATGATAAATAATAAATCCAACTTTTTAATCAACTGGTAAGATAAAAGATTAAAATTTCTCTCCAAGCTTAACCAATCATTGGTAGCTGGGGAATAAGGAAGAAATTCAAACATAATATTTCTTCAGAAATTTGCCATTGATCGGCATCATGAGCAAATCTCCATTAGGTTTAGACAACCTATAGGCACCATTGGAGAAAACTGTCTCGATGACATAAGGGCCTTTCTATTTTGCTTGAAATTTCCCTTTACTCTTATGAGTCATCACCATCGGTCTTCGAACAGCTAGAACTAGCTCACCGACTTTGAATACTCTCTCTTTAACTTTACGATTAAAGGTTCGAGATATGCGAGCTTGATATAGCTCAATGTGCTGTTGCGCTTGAAGACGCTTCTCGTCCAATCTTTCAAGTTCTTGGAGTCGTAAGTGATCATTGTTCTCTGTAGTTAGCTCGTTAGCAATGGCTATTCGAAGAGATGGAATCTGGATTTCCAGTGGAAGGACAGCCTCACATCCGTAAACCAGTAAAAATGGTATAAAACCAGTAGGAGTTCGGACTGTCGTTCGATAAGCCCATAAACATTCTCCAAGTTTCTCATTCCAATCACGTTTATTAGAAGAGACGAACTTTTTAAGAAGTTTGATGATCGTCTTGTTGAAAGCTTCGGCTAAACTATTAGCAGTTGGATTATAAGTCGTAGAAGCCAGATTTTGAATCCGATTCTTATCACAGAATCTATAAAATGCCTAACTGACGAATTATGGTCCATTGTCATGAATTATCCGTCGGGGAATCCCAAAATGATAAATGACATGATGTTTAATGAAGCTAACCACATTAGACGTTTTTACTTCAGCAAGGAGAACTGCTTCCGCCCATTTAGAAAAATAATCGATTATAGCCAGTATAAACCGATGTCCCTTAACAGAAGGAGGGTTAATTGGACCAATAATGTCCATGTCCCAAGCTTCGAAGGGCCAAGAAGCTGCTGTAGGATGTAGGAATTCAGACGGTTGATGAATAAAATCAGCATGAATCTGACATGCTTTACACCTTCTGGCATAATCCACAGCATCTGCTATCATTGATGGCCAATAATACTCTATTCTTCGAATGGGTCTTGTAATTTTGGACCTGGTTGATGAGCACCACAAACACCATCATGAGCTTCGCGGAGTGTTTGTTTAGCTTCATTTTCTGAAAGACAGCGCAGCAAAAGTCCATCATATGAATGACGATATAACATATGTAGAGACGAATCATAATAAAATCGAAATGATCGTCTCTTGATTGATGCAGCTTCTTTTGGATCTTCAGGTAAAATCCCATGAACCGCATAATCAATGAATTGACTTCTCTAATCCCTTTGTTGGAAACTTGATTCTGTAATATAAATCTGTTCAATATGCAGATTATTCTTAATACAGAATAAGTCTCGGTCCAACAAAGTAATGGTATTTTGTCTTCGAATTGGAACAGCCAAATCTCCAGCTAAGCTAGCAAGGGCATCAGCTTCTGTCACGACCCGCACCCGCTGTAAGGGCACGTGTGCGTAACAACGCCCAGCCCACACTGTAAAACCCCTAAATTTCTACTATATTTTTATCGATTTTGGTACTGATTTAAAATTTTTGTATTGTATGTCACGTAGTCGTATTGTACATTGTGCGCAAACGACGTATTTCGTAATTGCTCGTCGAGTACGAATATGGACGAGCATACATATTTTTAGAAAAATATTTTAATTTTAATTTTTATAGTTCAAAATAATTTATATAATAAATATTTTGCTATCATACAAGAATTGCTAAGTTGTTATTTTTATTTTAAAGGCCCTTCAACTACTAATAATAAATAATATTTTTATTGTATACTAGAAAAATATATTTATGTAAATATTATTTATGCATACATATATCATAATTATTTATTACCTTATTTCAAATAAATAGTGTAATTTTCGAAATTATTATTATTAGCATTTTTGGAAAACATATTTTCGAAATATTTGTGACAATTTATATTTTGATTTGATTCCATGGATACATTTAAATAGTAAACTAATATCTATATTTGAAATTGATTTGATTTTAAACTAAAAGAATTTAATTAGATTTAATTGGATTTGGATTTGGATTTGGATTGGATTTGATTGATTTTAAATTAATACATGAATTATCTACTTTGGGTTTTAAATAAATCCTAATCCTATCTTAATGGGAATTTTCACATCCTATAAATAGGCAGGTACTCCTCCATTATTTTTTTCTCCAAAAATTCCTCCACAAAATTTCCACGAAGTGTACGTGCATCGTGTCCGTGTCTCCCTTCCATCCCCTGATTATTTACAGATACAATATTTCGTCCCACCCGACAAACCGGACCTCGACACCATCCGCGTCACATAGACAGACCACCGATCCTTTCTCTATCGTGTCGGACAGTCCCCGACACGACGATGCAAAATCCAATACACCCAATCCTAACCCTACCACCGTTGCCGCCATGTCCAGACCACCACCATCTTCGTCGTCATCACCACCAACACCACCGTGGCACCACCGCCACATCTTCACCCACTCCAACAACCACACACCCGGCCACCATCATCACCACCACCGCCATAGCCTCCACTAAATTACCACCACCATCATCGACCCCACGGCCACCACGCCGTACCACCATCGACCACCGTTGACACCATCCGTCGCCACCAAAACCCTAAAAATTTAACAATAGGAGAAACAAAACATCGCCTACCTCTGCCCAGTCGAGCCCATTCCGCTGCCCCTTGCCGCCGAGCCCAGCCGCGAGTCTTCCGACCGCATCCGCTCCTCCGCCGGACCGATCGACCCCCAGCCCGACCGAAACCCCCTTCGACGAACCCGACTCCGAGCCGTCCACGGCGAACCCTCTCCGTCTTCCTTTACCCGCCGCGTCAGCCTGGCTTCACCCGCGAGAACCCCGTGCGCCACCACGGAGCTCGGCCACCGCCACCACTGTGGCGAGCCCCTGCCCATCTCGGCCACCACCCCGATTCCCAAACTCCTAGCAAAACGCCAAGAAACCCTCATCGCCGGCGTCCTCCTCCAGCCGACCGCTCGAACTCCGCCGCTTGCGCGCCGCCTCGGATCCGCCCAAACCTCGTCTGAGTCGAAACCCTCTTCTCCGCCCTACTCCAAATCCGCCGACCGCGCCATCCCCCGTTTCCCTCTTCGCTCCGCCGCCTCCCTTGGCCGCGGCCACCACCGGCGCTGCTCCTCCGAGCAAGCGACCAGCCCGCCGCCTCTCGACCCCGCTCTTTTTCTCTCCCCCTCATCCGTTCCTCACTCTCTCTCTTCTCTTCTGATAAGAGTAGCATATGTGAGTTAGTGCGGTTATTATTATTATTATTATTATTATTATTATTATTATTATCTTTTAATCACAAAATATTAAGTAGATTATATATATTAGTGGTATTTATTATTATTATTAGCATTAATACTATTCAAATTATTATTGTAAGTATAATAAATATTTTCAATATTGGGTTAGAAGCCCTAATTATATTTGCTATTTTGTGGCATTTAAAGTACAGTTTATTAATAAAAATTTATTTTTACAAAACATGGTTCTTAAACTTAAATAATTTCTTCTAATATTATTTTGTTTCGCTTAAAATATTTTTGTCTAAAATATTATTTGACAAAACTTACAGTTTTGCCTTAAATCGACTTTTTGATTTTTTCGGATAATTATTTGAAAGCATATTTTGACTAATAAATATTATATTTCAAGTATTATAAATTATTTTTCTAAAATCATATAATTATTATTCGTCAAAATTTTCTTATCCTTTCAACCGTGACTCAACCCCCTCTTTTCCATTCCCTTATCAATCCTATACTACCTTACATCGACCCTAACTAATTTGACCCTTCTGGACCCAATGGAACTGTCCGTACCACCATCAGAGGTCACCATGCATAATTGTTGCACCGAAGTCGCAGTTCGTGCCACCTTGATCATTACAGTACACCAGGCGTACTACCAGGCAAGACACCTTGCCATTTGCTGTTTATTTATTTTAGCTCATATTTCATGCATTATTTATTTTCTTTATGCAAAATAAACTGTGATACATGGCATAACCTGTTAGAACTTACTGTTCATTTATATTTCCTGCTATGTATTATTTTTCTTACACATTAAACCTAGATTTAAGGGACCACCTTGTGTGTTGCATTCATTGGCCTTGACACGTTGTACCACGAAGTTATGTGTCGCATATAGAACACGGACGTACGTGATTGGCTGGCCACCAGTACGTACAAGCCGTGCGATAGAAATAACCGCTAATAGAGGTTGCATGCTAGTTTGACTTAGCGGTTAATAGTAGTTTTCTGTTGTGGATACAACATAGTAGGCATTGGGCGGGGAGGACAATTCCTTAGCGTATGGGCTTCGATGCACTTTCCTTGTGACCCGGACTCTCCGCTGGAGATACGGGGTTGATGGCCCATGATTACTGACGGCCACTGACGATTCTGCGGAACGTCATACTCTTACTGATGGGGCCTCTGGTGCCCAAGGGGGGACCGTGTCGATCCTATTCAGCCAGGGCCCATGCGTAGGAAAGATTGTTCTTAACTACATTTCACTTAGAACGGTTAGGCACCTTTATCCGTTAGGTATGAGTACCTTTGGTTTGGGTACTTGTATCTGACCGTGGCTTGGAACAATAACTTGTCGCGGATTAGTTCGTCACACCTTGTCCTTGTTTGGTTGTAGGTGTAGCTTACTACTTCGATGAGAAGGTATTGAACTTTGTTGGGGTCCGGATACCATATTGGATTCTTAGCATGGAAAGATACGTCACCGTGAATTAGTTTACCATCTCCTGTCCTTGTTTGGTTGGGGGGATGGTACGCTCGTTCAATAGGTGCGTATTGGACCATGTTATAATTCAATTGACTTATTTATTTGAGCAATCTTTATTCAGTTTATATGGCATGATATTATGTGTCTTGTTACGTCCCTCTGAGGACCTGGTTATCTCGACAGGTGTGTGCTCTTGTCTTTCGCAGGTGTTCTAGCTCTAGCCATGATCATCGCTATTTCTTTGAGGATGATTGCACTTTGATCGTCTTTGCTTCGCTCGCCATACACATTTCATTTTCTATGTATTTTTCTTTATTTTTGTTGGTAGCGGATTTGTCTCCGCCCAACATATTGTATCAAGACAATTCATTATCATTATATGATATCTTTTATTCATTTATTTGTGTGGATGAGATTAGTTATGGTTTTACTGCATTTTACAGCTTATGTATCCATACGAGGCCTATATACTTCGTATGAATACAGCTGGCATGTCTACGTTCCTAGTCCTACGTATTTTGGGATCGGGGCGTTACACACACCGTAAAAATAGCGTGGAACGCTGTAGGTTTACTACTCTAACAACAGTTTATATAATATCAAAAATCTGTCGAAAATATGGTCAACTCCGAACGGAGGACAAGCAATGATAATATACGAGTGCTCAATCATAACTCTAAGATGATAAAGTAAATACTGAAAGATAAAGACAACACGACAATAGAATATAACCTGTCAAGTCCAAACGCAAAGAATATACAAGTCCAAGTCCAAGTCCAAGTCTCTAATACAAGCCAAAATATAATAGTCTCAAGAGTAACTGGAGACAAGGTCCAGTACAAAAACCTACTCTATCTACAGGATAGGCGGTATCTCGCCTTGCGGTACTGCACCCTGCGGGTCTAGGGTATCTGTCTCTAAATCTACTACGTCCGGTGGGCCGTAGTAAGTACAATAATAGTCCTCCTCTGCATCTGTAATATTTTTAACATATCCGATCAGGATGGAACGAGTACATATATCTCATAACAGATCTCAAGATAGAATAAAAGCTATAAGACTGTAAATAGAGCATATACAATGAAATCATGGAGTGTACATATATGTATCATGGCATGGTAGGCTGTAGAGCTAGAGCTAGAACAGGAAAGTAGAACTAAATCATTGTATGTACACAAATCAGGGTAAGCCATATATCCAATGTGTGTGAGTAGCAGTTTCAACTTGTGATCGGCTTGGGTACCTGTAAGAACTGGCCTGGCTAGTCATAAGTGCGGTATATGACTAACACTGTTCGGGAATGTGGGATGGATCTGATCACAGGCATACGCTACTACTCCCCCTATCCCCAACTGGTAGAATAGATCCAAACAGGACACGTCACTGCACGGGATTCTAATGAGAAGGGAGCAAGTCTTCTCTAGAATCAGTGACCACATATTGTGCAAGAGCTACAAGGAAGCTTGCACAATATATTCCAACCTAAGAAGGAGAAACATCTCTCGTCGAGATCCAGGAATACCAATCTGTGAGAACCATGTGTCAGGAATAAGCATATCTACACTAAGTACATGAATCATAACAATTATCATATATTGGAAAAAAAGTTATTAGAGAATGTACTCGCCTGTGATATGATAAAATATGTCAACTGGATCCAATACAGCGCCTCGAGGACCTATAGATAACAAGACGTATCAATACTATGTTTAGGAAGTAAAGTCAAGTCAATTTAAATCCTATTAAGTCATTCTAGGTCAAGACAAGTCTAGTTAGGTCAACCTTGGTCATAGGAGAACATTGGAAGTCAACCCATATCCGAGTCCATTTTGAACTCCGAAACCCATATCTTGGCCGTAGGTCAATATCTTAATATACCCTTTCACTAAATTCGACTCACTCACAAACCCTCTCTAATTTGATTTCCTACATTCCCTTCTCCTTCTCCTTCTCCTTATTCTCCGTCTCCTTCTTCTTATTCTCCGTCTTATTCTCCTTCTCCTTATTCTCCGTCTCCTTCTCCTTATTCTCCGTCTCCTTCTCCTTATTCTCCGTCTTATTCTTCGTCTTATTCTCCGTCTCCTTCTCCTTATTCTCCGTCTCCTTCTCCTTATTCTCCGTCTCCTTCTCCTTATTCTCCGTCTTATTCTCCGTCTCCTTCTCCTTATTCTCCGTCTTATTCTCTGTCTCCTTCTCCTTATTCTCCGTCTTATTCTCTGTCTCCTTCTCCTTATTCTCCGTCTCCTTCTTCTTATTCTCCGTATACTGCTGCTCCTACTGCTATTCCTGCTAACTGCTGCTGCTAGTGCTATGGCTAATGCTGCTGCTGCTGCTCTACTTCCTACTGCTGCTGCTATTTCTTATTCCTTCTTCTTCTACTTCTATTCTTCTCTCCCAAACTCTCATTCTCTTCCTCTAAAATCACACACACACTTCCATATCTCTCTATATATATAAACTCACAAACACACTCCTACCTATATATATAGACATACACACACACATGTAATTATATATAGACACACACACTCAAACACACTCACACACACACGCATATATAGAAATATATATATATATATATATATATATATATATATATATATATATATATATATTATATATATATATATATATATATATATATATATATATATATATATATATATATATATATATATATATATATACATATATATATTTCTCTCTAAAAAGGAAAACCCCTAATAAATCCTTAAACTAGGTTTTAGGAAAATCTATAAAAGCTATGGTCATTAAGTAGAGAATGGTCTCCTCTACATTTATTGTGAAGGAATAAATGCAAGAGAGGAAATTAATGGGGGTTAATGAGCATACCTAGAATTGGTTCCTTGAGAGAGAAGAAGCTTCAAAAGAAAAGAATAAAAAGAAGAGAGAGAGATTACTTTGTGGTAAAGGAAAGAGGGGGGGGGGTTGCCTATACATGGCTGGCTATGGGGGGGGTCTTAATGGGTTTGGGTGGAGACCCATTAGGCCTCCAAACCCATTAGACTCGGTTTGCTTTGGTTTGGGTTTGGTTTAACTCTAATTGATTAATTAAGCCTCTAAATGACTAGTTAAGCCATGGGAGTATGGTTTATTGGTTTCTAGCCTAGTTAGGATGGCATGTGGGCCAAGCCCAGCTAGTATGGGGGTCCCACTAGTGTCCAGACTACCCGGGTCTCCAACTTAAGTCCAAATTGGATAAAATTCTAACTAAATCAACCAAATCCCTAAAAATCCTATAAAATCAAATAAAATTCCCAAAAATTATAAAACTTGGAAAATGACAAAAATACCCCTAATTCAAAAACTGGGGGTGACAAATCGCCCCTCCTTAAAAAAATTTTGTCCTCGAAATTGAATGAGAACTAACACAGCAATTATGAATTGAACAAGGAAGGAAAAAAAAAGAATTTTATCTCACGGCTCGAAGAGATATGAGAATCACTCCCGCATGTCGTCCTCTCTCTCCCAGGTAGACTTACCTGGAGAGTGGTGTCTCCATGCAACACGAACCAAGGGAATGACCTGGTTTCGGAGCACCTTCTCTCTTCGGTCCAAGATCTCAACTGGCTTCTCTGGATAGCTGAGTGTCGGTCCCACTTCGATCTCAGAGTGGTCCAAGACGTGACTGGGATCTGCCACGTACCATCTCAGCTGCGACACGTGGAACACGTTGTGCACTTCCTCTAGTGCGGGCGGTAACTCCAGTCGGTAAGCCACTGCACCGACCCTGCCCAAGATACGGAAAGGTCCGATGTATCGTGGACTAAGCTTCCCGTCGCCACCAAAACGAATCGTGCCACGCGTCGAAGAAATCCAAAGGAACACAAGATCATCAACCTATAATAAAACACAAGGCTTAGAGCTTGATCTAAAACAATCACAATCAGACTCAAATACTAGAAAAATCTAAACTATACCTCAAACTCCAACGGCCTCCGGTGGCTATCGGCCCAATGACGCTGCCTATCCTGTGCCACCCTAAGTCTATCTCTGATAACCCTGACCTTCTCTGCAGCATCCACTACCATCTCAGGGCCAAGCAAAACCCTCTCGCCGACATCATCCCAAGACAAGGGAGTACGGCACCTCCGTCCGTATAGAGCCTCGAAAGGTGACATCTCTATACTGGCTTGGTAGCTGTTGTTGTAAGCAAACTCTACCAAGTGAAGGTGGTCCTCCCAAGATCCCCCGAAGTCCAAGACACAGGTACGAAGTATATCCTCAAGGGTCTGAACTGTCCTCCTCCGACTGCCCGTCTGTCTGGGGGTGGTATGCGGTACTGAACTTGAGCGATGTGTCCAAGCTAAGCTGCAAACTCCTCCAGAAGTGGGAAGTGAATCGTCTGTACCGATCTGAGACTATACTCACTGGAACCCCGTACAATCGGACTATCTGCCGTACGTACATCTCGGCCAACCTCTTCGTAGACAAACCCACCTTGAAAGGCAAAAAGTGGGCCGATTTGGTCAATCGATCAACAATGACCCAAATCGCATCCTTCCCTCCTGGAGAGCGCGGAAGCCCAGATACAAAGTCCATAGTGATATGCTCCCACTTCCACTCAGGAATGGGTAGTGGCTGGAGCAATCCACCGGGTCTCTGTCTTCCGGCTTTCACCTACTGGTATACCAAGCATCTAGAAACGAACTGAGCCACCTCGCATTTCATGCCATACCACCAAACATGCTGTCTCAAGTCTCTATACATCTTGTTGGCTCCAGGATGCATAGAGTACTGAGAACGATGCGCCTCCTGAAGAACCTCCTCCCGAAGTCCTCCGCTCGGCACACACAATCTGGTACCATGCCTCAACGACCCATTTCCTGCTATAAAGAACTCATCCAGCAGTCCTGCCCGGACCTGCTCCCTGATGACCCTCAGAGTCTCATCCTCAAACTGAGCTGCTCTGACTCTGTCCATCAGCTCTGACTGAATCTGTAATCCCCACATCTGGACCTCCACCTCCGGAACTATCACCTCTATGCCCAAGCTCTCCAGATCTGCCAAAAGGTGACGATCCATCGTCAAACACATGGCCACGGGATACCTGCTCAAAGCATCCGTGACCACGTTGGCCTTCCCCGGATGGTACTGTAAGGATATATCAAAATCCTTCATCAGCTCTAACCATCGCCTCTGCCTCATATTCAGCTCCTTCTGGGTAAACACGTACTTCAAGCTCTTGTGGTCAGTGTAAATCTCCACACGCTCTCCGTACAGATAGTGTTTCCACAGCTTCAAAGCAAAGATGACCGCTGCCAGCTCCAGATCGTGGGTAGGGTAGTTCCTCTCATGAGGACGTAACTGCCTAGATGCATAGGCAATCACCTTCCCATGCTGCTGAAGTACACAACCCAAACCCTGTCCTGAAGCGTCACTGTAGATCGTATAACCACCAGATCCAGATAGCAGCATCAAGATAGGAGCTGTAGTCAACCTCGCCTTCAGCTCCTCAAAGGCGACCTGGCACTCCTCGGACCAATCAAACTCCTCGTCCTTCCTGGTAAGTCGGGTCATCGGCTGGGCAATCCTGGAAAAGTCCTGTACGAACCTCCGGTAATGGCCTGCCAGACCCAGAAAACTCTGAACCTCTGTTACTGAGCTCGGCGTAGACCAGGACTCCACTGCAAAAATCTTCTTCGGATCCACTGAAATCCCCTCGCCAGAGACAACATGGCCTAGGAACTCCATGCGATCCAAGAAGAACTAGTACTTGGACAGCTTCCCATACAGCTGCTCCCTTGTCACGCCCCAGAACCAGAATACTGGAGAGCGGGGGAATGACTCAGCCAGCTACGTATTACGGCTAGATAAATACCGTATAATACGATCAATGCTGTCTAACCAGACGAAGGGGTGCATACTACATAAAAGTCTTTCTATGGTCACTTCACATCTATTGTCTCAATCATTCAAATAAGAAACAGTAATAAAGAACATGTAAGATGAAGCAGTAAGGCGTCCCAAACGCTCAGTCAAAATGTTCTTGAGATCTGGCTTTACAAAACATAGCCAGATGGTATAGTAAAGTGTGCACAATTGTTATCAGCTGCAGTCTGACTTAATTACAAGTATGCAAAAGTAAGTACAAGACAATCCGACTAACATGTCGGTGCCAAACGGCTAAGTATAAGGTAATAACAAAACGAGCGGTGAAGTAAGGGACCCACTCGAGTCCTCCTGCGATCATCCCTCTAGTGTTGACCATCTTGGAGGTAGAAGTAAGCTGGATCCTCGGGGACCGGCTCTAAATCTGGCCATGCAAAACCAGAGAGGTTAGACCTCTAATAGCAAGTACCACAAGGAAGCACGACATGAGAACTAAAACCAGTAATGAGAAATATGATAAATAGATCTATGCTTTCCACTAGGATTCACATCACATCACATCACGACACTTCGAACCAACCTCCCAACCAAACAAGGACAGAAGTTGGCCCGTCATGTCCTGACATTCTGATCATCCCAGTTAGGTAACAGAGTAGGTACAGTACACAAACAAATTATCTTGAACGGCCAATCAACTCCTACGGCTTGCTATTGCGAGTCCCAAGTTATCCTGGAATAATGCAATTAGGGATTCCGTAGTTCTTACTATGTGCAAGCAAGGCTAGTCTATCCAGTTAATCATGTGCGCCATGCATGAATTAGACGAATCCTAGCAGGACGCCCGTCAATATACAATATACAATAATAATAAAGGCGATACTGTTCCCTGCCCGTGTGGCAGATTTACAGTATCTGTGGGAACCAGCCGGCCCGTCGAGCACTACTTGTCCCAAGGGGCTGCCATGTAAGAACTCGGGAATCCATTCTCTCCATGCAATCATTATTTTATTTAACTTAATAGTCCCTACGTTGAGTGAAATCCCATGCCGTGGATCATGGTCATTCAAATAAGTACTTTCGTACGGGGTACGATATGTACAACTCTACAACGATACCAGTGCGGTTAGGTTGCAGATCTTACATAGCGTAATGTAACAATCAAATCTAACTACGGTAATCATGCCTTGACCATAAAGTACACATGCTTCTTTTGTAGAAAATAAATAAGTAATAAATAAATAAATAGATTGAAGCATGCATGTGCATGTATGTCAATATTCGGGTTCAGCCAGTCGATTTCAATAGTTCATAACATGAACGTGTCTCATTCATTCAATTCAATAAGACGACTAGCCAGTCTCTTAGTTCCAACTAGGAACGCATGATCAATTTAGTCAAGATAACCATTTTTATCAATGGTGACAAGGCATGAAAGTCAATTAGCATTAAAAGGGGGGTCGAGTCTATAACTCTCATGGTATCCCAAAAATCAATCGGGACACAAGGCACATTCCATATAACAATTGATATTAACGATATTATCATATCATGATTTTATTGAGTTTATGTCAAAGGCGTAAGGATATAAAATGGGCATAAAATATCTAATAAAGGAGTTACGAAACACGGTAGACGCTGTCAAGCCCGCAAGAAAATAAATGCTCCAAAATAAACATTTGCTGCTAATTCACATTTCTAATTTATTACAACATTTATATTTAAAGGAAATACAAAGTTTTACAATTAAAGAAATTGATACAAATGCTTTCTATTTCTAGGTCGGCCTCAGCATACCCAAGTCTTCCCAAATGTCCACAGTGATCGCGGCTAAACCTGAAAATTGTTGGTTATCCAGTCAGGATTGGAACAAGTACACAAACCGACGGCAATGCAAAACACAATAGAATTAACAAGACATGAAAATAGCATATGGAATATAAAAGCTGGTAAGAAACTGATGACATGGTACGATAGAGAAGTAAATAAAGAAAAACTAATAAAAGACATCTATCTAGGTGGTGTGAAATATCCGTTTCGACATGTGGACGGCTAAGGGTAAATCAGGCACACTGCACGTGTCGTGCACAGCGGCTAGCATTCACGAAAGACACTGGGATAGTTCTGGGTAGTCCACATGTTTACTAAGATATTTCCCCTCCCGACTACTCCGTGTGACGAGCGGTCAACAAGCAGCAAGATATATGTATAGACATGAAGTGAGAAAACTACTATGAATCGAAAAGCAATCAGAAAGTGCACTTGCCTGGAGTCCTTAGCTGATGAAACCGTCAATTCCATTGGGTCCATTATAGCCCGCTTTTCTAGGTTGATAAGGAGTATGAATACAATTAGCTATGATCAATGATAGTCTAACGATCTAAGAGATTTTCTAACTTAGTGAAAAGATAATTATGTAATTAAAATATGTTTAGAGAAATACTTGTACACTATCTTTGAAACATAATGGAGATTGACCCCTTTAAAATATTCATCTTATAAAGCTATTAAAATTCTTAATAAGAGGAAAATTATATACAATATACTTCAACTATTTATATTTAGAAAATAGTTTTGATATTGGAGGCATTTTAATCCAAATATTTAGATACTATTTAGAATTAATATACCATGAAAATACAATAATGTAATTTTACTTAATAAATAACAATATTAATATTAGCAAAACCAAATGGTAAAATAATAATAATGGTTGTAAATACATAGATATTATGTAAGCCAAAATAAAATATAAGTTTTAAAAATAGTTCAATATCCGTTTGGCCCAAAGTATTTTATTTATTAAAATTAATCAAAAATGAAACAATTCTTTTAGTAAGAAACTAAAATACTCATGTGTAGACACTATATATATATATAAGGCTCAAAATCCATATACTTTGTACAAATACCTTTTGGGAAATATTTACTAATAAAGTTAACATAAGAAATAATAATTAATAGTATAAAAATATACAGGTATATGGTATTCTAACTAATGTATTGCATGTACCTATGCTAACTATAACAACAGAATATATACAAAATACAAAACACAAACAAAAAGAAAATAAAAAGAAAGCAACAGATGTTGCTAAACTTCGATGGGAGCACTGTTCCCATCAACAATAATTGTTAAAAGAAAAGACAGAGAGAGAGAGGGGTTAATGGGAAGAGAGATCCAAGGAGAAAGGGGAAAGAGGGAAGAAGGGAAGAGAGGGTGCTCACCGGACTTTGGCAGCGGCGCTGGCGGAAGACGGGACCCGGCGCGGCGAAAGTTGGCACGGGTCATCGCGGACGCGACGGACTTCATATCGGCGGTGAGGGTTTCGCCGCACGGCGGGTGGAGCGCGGACACCGCGCTCGGGAGGAGACCTTGTGGGCTGGAAGTTCGAGCGGCGCCGGAGCTGTCGGATGGGCAGCCGACGGTTACGGCGGAAGGACGGGAACAACGGTTCGGAAATCGGAGAGACCGGAGCAAGGCGGTGCGCCACGCAACGGAGGTGCCGACCTCGGCTTGGAGGCAGTCAGCACGCGGCTTGGCCACGACTGCGGGCGGCGAGCGGACTCGGGTACGGAGTTCGTCGGACGAGGTAAGCGGACTGGGGCCGTGGCGCTCACTGGCGTCGGCCAGAGATTAGGTTGCATTTGTATCGTGTCCGGCTTGTCGGACACCGGAATTCATTGAGTTGTAATCTTGTGGAATAAGATGGGAATGACACGGACACACGGGTCCGGACACGATGAATCCTGTGGTGGTGGTGGTAGCGATGGTCTTGGTTGGTTTTACGGGAAAGATCTGGTTGGTCGGAGATCAGCCAGGTGCTTATGGTAAGACGGACTCGGGGTTTGTGGCCTGGGTATTGATGGTGAAGGTGATGGTTTGTTGTACGCTGTGGGATGTCGGGGCAGTGTTGATCGGTTTTGGTGGAGATGGGAAAGAATTGTGATAGATTATGAGAACGGTAGAGAGCTTCTTTATATAGGAGGTTAATCCCTAGACCGATAAGGATTGCAATTCCTAGTAGATAAAGCCTTTACCTTCGTTTAAATCAAGTAACTTATTTAAATTAAAACTAATTCAATCAATTAAAATTTAAAATATATATTCGATAATGCAAATCATATATTATCGTAATCTTAATCCAACTATTGGCTTTGCCAATAATTTAAAGATAGTTTTGTTGATATCAAATAATTCAAATTATTTGAATATAAGCATATAGCAATTAAATGATCAACACAATACTTTTAAGATTTATTTGAAAGGATAAATAATTTAATTCAAATACATAGATAAGTATCAAATGCTAAGAGTTCAATAGATTAAATCTTCCAACAGACTAAAATATTTAAACGAAATAGTGTAATTTAATCTTATTCCAATCATGGATCATACTAAAATTTGAAACTAATATTTAGTATTATCAAATAATTCAAAACATAATCAAATGATTTATAATAATTTCCTTACACTATTCGATGCCCTCAATTAATTTGAAACCTCTATTTCAAAATATGGGAGAATCTTTTATTCAAAAATAACTATTTTTAGAAAAACCCACTTACGAAGGATCAAAGATAATAGCAACCTATCTTATAATTCCAAAATAGAAGAACAAGTATTTCTATAAAAATTAAATGGTATTTTCAAGCCATATACTAGTAAAATAACTTTCATACGTTTCAAGGATAATATGTTCCAAAATTTAAAAAAATTGGGAAGAGGGGTTACAGTTCTTGAGTATCTTCTCTCTTCGGTCCAAGATGGACACCGGCTGCTCCTCGTAAGACAAGTTGGTACTAACAACCAACTCAGAATGATCAAGGATATGGCTGGGGTCCGATACATACCTTCGCAATTGAGATACATGAACACGTCATGCACCTCTTGTAACGAAGGTAGAAGGGATAAACGATAAGCAACATCGCCCACCCTATCAAGGATAACGAATGGTCCTACGTATCGCGGACTCAACTTCCCGCGAACGCCAAATCTAATGACCCCACGGGTAGGTGAGATCCATAAGAATACGTGGTCCCCAACAGAAAACTCTAGCGGTCTACGATGCTGGTCCGCCCAATGACGATGCCGGTCCTGTGCAACTCGAAGTCGCTCTCTAATTCCCTTGACCAATTCAACCGTCTGAATAATCATTTCTGGGCCTAGCATATTCCTTTCCCCGATATCATCCCATGCTAGTGGCGATCTACACTTCTTACCTATAGTGCCTCAAATGGCGCCATCTGGATACTGGCTTGATAACTGTTGTTGTATGAGAACTCAACTAAGTGCAGGTGGCTCTCCCAAGATTCTCCAAAATCTAGGGTGCAAGCTCGTAACATATCTTCCAAAGTCTGAACCGTTCTTTCTGATTGCCCGTCCGTCTGCGGATGGTAAGCCGTGCTAAATCTTAACTTGGTGCCCAGACTATGATGTAAGCTCTTCCAGAAATATGATGTAAAGCGGGTATCTCGGTCTGACACAATACTGACAGGGACTCCATGCTGCCTGACTATCTGTTGCATATACAACTCTGCCAACTTTTTTAGATTGCCCTACTCTGAAAGTGAGAAAGTATGCTACCTTTGTAAGCCGATCTACTATCACCCAAATAGCATCTTTACCACTTGGTGATCTCGGTAAACCGGTCACAAAGTCCATTGTAATATGCTCCCATTTCTATTCCGGGATGGGAAGCGGTTGCAATAATCCAACTGGCCTCTGCTGTTCTGCCTTTACCTGCTGACATATCAAGCAACGGGAAACAAACCTAGCTATCTCCCTCTTTATTCCGTTCTACCAGAAGTGCTGCTTGATATCTTGGTACATCTTGGTCCCTCCAGGATGTACAGAATACTGGAAACTGTGAGCTTCTGTCATAACTTCCTGTCTGATATCTCTACTAGGCACACATAGACGTGATCCAAACCTAAGTGTACCATCTTCATGAATTTTCAACTCCTTTCTGTGCCCTGACTCACATTCTGCCCTAAGCTTCTGAATCTTTGGGTCTTGTGCCTGAGCTGCCTTGATCCTATCTACCAAGTCAGATTGGACTTGTAGACTTGCCAAAACTCCTACATCGCTAGGAAGTATAACCTCTATGCCCATCTCCTGAAGGTCTTCTAAGATATGCTTCTGTGTTGTCAACATAAATGCGCCGCCCCTTCTGCTGAGAGCGTCTGCTACCACATTAGCCTTGCCTGGATGATACTGAAGCTCCACGTCATAATCCTTGATCAGCTCCAACCATCTTCTCTGTCTCATGTTCAGCTCCTTCTGAGTAAAGATGTACTTCAGACTTTTGTGGTCTGTGTACATGTCTACTCGGTCACCATATAAGTAATGTCTCCATAGCTTCAAAGCAAATACTACTACTGCCGCCAACTCCAAATCATGAGTTGGGTAATTCTTCTCGTGGTTCCGAAGCTGCCTAGATGCATACGCTATCACCTTCCCGTGCTGCATGAGGACATATCCAAGTCCTTTACCTGACGCATCACAATATACAGTAAAACCTCCGGGTCCAACTGGCAATGTAAGAATGGATGATGATAATCAATTTCTGCTTCAAATTCTCAAATGATGCCTGACATTCTGCCGACCAAACAAATGGCACATCCTTCCGGGTCAAGCGGGTCATGGGTGCTGAGAGTCTTGTAAAATCCGACACAAATCTTCTGTAATATCCTGCCAATCCCAAGAAACTTCGTACATCTGCTACGTTCTTGGGTACTGGCCAACTCTCTACTGCTTCTACCTTCTTGGGATCCACTGCTACTCCAGCTCCTGATACAATATGACCTAAAAACGAAATGTGATCCGTCCAGAACTCACACTTGCTGAGTTTGGCATACAACTGGTTCTCTCTTAGAACCTGCAACACTCCCCTGAGGTGGTCTTCATGCTCTTCTTCACTAGCAGAGTACACAAGAATGTCGTCGAGAAATACTACGACAAACTGATCTAAATACGGCATAAAGATACGGTTCATCAAATCCATGAATATAGCTGGAGCATTGGTCAAACCAAACGGCATTACTAATAATTCATAATATCCATAATTCGACCTGAATGCTGTCTTGGAAATGTCTTCCTTTCGAACCTTTACCTGATGATACCCTGAACGAAGATCTATCTTGGAGAAAACTCTGGCCCTGCTCAACTGATCAAATAAGTCGTCGATCCTTGGTAATGGGTACTTGTTCTTTACTGTTGCCGTGTTAAGCTTCCTGTAATCGATGCATAATCTGGATGATCCATCCTTCTTCCCCACAAGTACCACTGGTGCTGCCCATGGCGATACGCTAGCTTGGATGAACTTCTTCTCCTTCATTTCCTCTATATGTTGATATACCTTGGCCTGCTCCGAATCTGCCATTCTGTAAACCCGATCTGATATCGGTTTAGTTCCTGGTGCCAATTCTATACTGAACTCAATATCTCTAACCGGTGGAAGACCGGGAAGTTCTTTAGGAAATACGTCTAGAAATTCTTCAACTACCTTCGGAACCTGGACTTCTTCCATTGCCGTTACTACTCCCTGCTCTTGCTGAGTTGCCTCTGATCTGACTAAGGTGAATCTTTTCATGCCTGGAATATCAAAAGATACACTCCCACTACGATAATCTATTGTCGCATGACTGTCTTTCAGCCAGTCTATGCCTAAGATAACGTCGAAATTTCCAACAGGAAATTCTATCAACTGGGCGGGTAAGGAATGCCCGCAAACTACAATACTACACGCTAGAATAACTCTACTAACTCCTACGAGCCCATTACCAGTGAGTATATTCAACCTCCCTGGCTATGCCTCGAACTCCATTCCTAGCCGTGTCGTAAATTGTGCAGATATAAATGAATGTGATGCTCCTGAATCAAATAATGCTACTGCGGGATATGAAGCGACGAGAATGTTACCTGCCACAACATCTCCCGATGCTAATGCCTCCTCCAAGGACAGTGTGAATGCCTGCCCTCGACCTCCTTGCTGGTTCCAATGCTGTAGCCTAGCCTGGTGCTGCTGCTGGCCCCTGCCTTAATGATGCTGGGTGGTCTATGCTGGTGTTGCTGTATCGGCGGCCCCTGCTGCCGAAACATCTGAGCCTGCGGTACTAACGGACGCTGGGCCAATGGTCTCACTGCCACTGCTGATCCTCGATACTGTCCTGCCCCTGGTGCTGGCAGAGCAGGAAACTGCTGCACTGGTCCTCCTGACCTCGAATTCATGGGACATGTGGTAACCCGATGATCTGGATTTCCACATATCAAACACAGTTCGTTCAATGCTCGACACACATCTCTAGTGTGCCCCATCTTTCTGCAATAAGTACAGCCCGCTGGGGGTTGCTGGTTCTTCTTCTGTTGCTGTTGCTGCTACTGCCTGGGTGGTGCTGGCCCCCGTATCGCCACATCGTGGATACGAATGCCAGGGGATGGTACTGTTGTTCGGGGCGCTGCTCCCCCTCCTCCTTCAATCTGACTGTGAGATCTCTTCTGACCTCCAGTCCTTGCCGCAAGCCTCTGAATGGTGATTTCATGCCTGCGGGTTGCCGTCAATATTTCGTCAAAAGTCTGGTAGTTGTGCCCCTCTATCAATTGCAAGAGCTCAAGATGAAACCCTTGCTGGAACCTCATCGCCCTCTGGCGCTCCGTTGCTACCATCTCTGGGGCAAACCTACTCAATCTGCAGAACTCCGCTGCGTAAGCATCTACAGTCTTGCCAGCCTGTCTGAGGTTGATAAACTTCTGTTGTAGCTCAAACTGCGCCACAACTCCATAATACTTCGTCTTGAACCTTGCAGTAAAATTGTCCCATGCAACAGGAAGTCTGATGCCTACTTCCTCTGCTTTCCACCAA
Source organism: Iris pallida (assembly GCA_029216955.1). Classification (NCBI taxonomy): domain Eukaryota; kingdom Viridiplantae; phylum Streptophyta; class Magnoliopsida; order Asparagales; family Iridaceae; genus Iris; species Iris pallida. The sequence goes on along the minus strand of JANAVB010027296.1, from coordinate 11,359 downwards.
TCACGTGCAAGATCCTGAAGTAACAACTTTACCTGATCCACACGTTCTTCTGCCGGCACCTTAGCGGCTGTCAAAATAGCCTCAATATCCTTAAGCCATGCATCTGCTAAAATAGCATCCTCCGTTCCTTCAAAACGGCGAGGGTTGAACTTGCAAAATCTGGTTGATGCTCCAGAATCCGGCCTTGTCCCTCTTTCCAATGCTGTCTGCAATCCTTGGTTGAGTAGTACATTCTGCTCTAGCAACTGAGCGTGCATGCGCTGCTGGGCTAACATCTGGTGCTGCTGAGTGGCCATCATCCCTCTCATGATCTCCAGAAGAGCCGGTGTGTCCATCTCCGCAGGAGTAGGTGGAACTGTTGGTGGTGGTGGAACATCTGGATACTGCGATCCAGCTGCTGCTTCTACTATCACTTCTTCTTGGGTAGCCTCTTGAGTTAGTACCGGCTCTTGTTGCTGACCAACATGGTCAGGTTGTCCATGTTGCTGTCCATGTTGTTGCTGTCCAGCTCTGACATGTGCGGACGAGGTACCCCTAAGAAAAGGGACAAGAGAACAATCAAACGATCGGACATGAAGGATCAATGAAGTCAAAGGATACTGGAATGTCAAGCTAGAGTTGAGAATTGACGAATCATGAGATCAAGGGGGAACACGTGTGATTGAGACATCCTATAAATCAAAACACCCCACAAGTCTGAAATCAGACCTGCATGGGCCACCACTAAAACCTTGTCACGCCCCAGAACCAGAATACTGGAGAGCGGGGGAATGACTCAGCCAGCTACGTATTACGGGTAGATGAATACCGTATAATATGATCAATGCTGTCTAACCAGATGAGGGGGTGCATACTAGATAAAAGTTTTTCTATGGTCACTTCACATCTATTGTCTCAATCATTCAAATAAGAAACAGTAATAAAGAACATATAAGATGAAGCAGTAAGGCGTCCCAAACGCTCAGTCAAAATGTTCTTGAGATCTGGCTTTACAAAACATAGCCAGATGGTATAGTAAAGTGTGCACAATTGTTATCAGCTGCAGTCTGACTTAATTACAAGTATGCAAAAGTAAGTACAAGACAATCCGACTAACATGTCGGTGCCAAACGGCTAAGTATAAGGTAAATAACAAAACGAGCGGTGAAGTAAGGGACCCACTCGAGTCCTTCTGCGATCATCCCTCTAGTGTTGACCATCTTGGAGGTAGAAGTAAGCTGGATCCTCGGGGACCGGCTCTAAATCTGGCCATACAAAACCAGAGAGGTTAGACCTCTAATAGCAAGTACCACAAGGAAGCACGACATGAGAACTAAAACCAGTAATGAGAAATATGATAAATAGATCTCTGTTTTCCACTAGGATTCACATCACATCACGACACTTCGAACCAACCTCCCAACCAAACAAGGACAGAAGTTGGCCCGTCATGTCCTGACATTCTGATCATCCCAGTTAGGTAACAGAGTAGGTACAGTACACAAACAAATTATCTTGAACGACCAATCAACTCCTACGGCTTGCTATTACGAGTCCCAAGTTATCCTGGAATAATGCAATTAGGGATTCCGTAGTTCTTACTATGTGCAAGCAAGGCTAGTCTATCCAGTCAATCATGTGCGCCATACATGAATTAGACGAGTCCTAGCAGGACGCCCATCAATATACAATATACAATAATAATAAAAGCAGATATTGTTCCCTGCCCGTGTGGCAGATTTACAGTATCTGTGGGAACCAGCCGGCCCGTCGGGCACTACTTGTCCCAAGGGGGCTGCCATGTAAGAACTCGGGAATCCATTCTCTCCATGCAATCATTATTTTATTTAACTTAATAGTCCCTACGTTGAGTGAAATCTCATGCCGTGGATCATGGTCATTCAAATGAGTACTTTCGTACGGGGTACGATATGCACAACTCTACAACGATACCAGTACGGTTAGGTTGCAGATCTTACATAGCGTAATGCAACAATCAAATCTAACCACGGTAATCATGCCTTGACTATAAAGTACACATGCTTCTTTTGTAGAAAATAATAAGTAAATAAATAAATAAATAGATTGAAGCATGCATGTGCATGTATGTCAATATTCGGGTTCAGCCAGTCGATTTCAATAGTTCATAACATGAACGTGTCTCATTCATTCAATTCAATAAGACGACTAGCCAGTCTCTTAGTTCCAACTAGGAACGCATGATCAATTTAGTCAAGATAACCATTTTTATCAATGGTGACAAGGCATGAAAGTCAATTAGCATTAAAAGGGGGGGTCGAGTCTATAACTCTCATGGTATCCCAAAAATCAATCGGGACACAAGGCACATTCCACATAACAATTGATATTAACGATATTATCATATCATGATTTTATTGAGTTTATGTCAAAAGGCGTAAGGATATAAAATGGGCGTAAAATATCTAATAAAGGAGTTACGAAACATGGGCAATTAATGATAAAAATATACAGGACCATGAGAAAGTCATGCAGTTCAGTCATATGCGGCCAGGAAAGGAGGGAGGCGCATGCGGCTGGAAGTACAAGGGCGCCAGCGGCTAAAAATGTAAAGGCACATGCGGTTGGAATAAATCGGGATCATGCGGCCTGAACTCAGAAGTCCATGCGGCCAGGGTCTAGGGTTCTCATGCGGCTCGGGGATCAGGGCCTATGCGGCTGGCAAGTGCTTGAGTTCATGCGGTTCAGGGAGGTGAGCGTATATGCGGCTCGAATTAGAAAGGGGTCTTCATGCGGCTGAAAGGAATCAGGGTCTATGCGGCTCGGGATCAGTCAGTCATGCGACTGAGAGGGCTCGGGTCCTCATGCGGCAGCGGGGATCAATGCCTATGCGGCTGAACTAAATACTTGCCGCATGAACTGTTACGCGATCAAGTCCAGTTGATAGTGCATGCGGTTTCGAAGCTGACTTGCTGCATGAATATTCATGCGGTCAAGTGCTATCATGCGGCTCGGAACTATGCTTCTTCTTCAAATTTCCGAGAAGAAGTACACCATAAGTCATGGCTTCCAAGCTGCATAACTCTATCATCCGGAGCCCAAATCCGAACTTCCATAGGTCAAAATTGGGTAGAATAAAATTCTCTATAACATGGAACCATCAAAACTGACAAACAAAGAAGTTTGATAGATCAAAACCACCAAAATCCAAAAATAACTAATTTCTAGATCTACAAAAATTAAGACTTCGAAATGAAAAAAATGCCAAGTTCTAAACTCTCTTAGGATCTTGCGAGGAAGATAAGTGAACTACAAAAACATGGGTTCTCATGGAGAGCAAGTTGTTCTTGCCTACGGTTGGTAGGTGGAGAGAGTAATGAAGAAGAAGAAGAGGAGTAATGGTGAGAATGTGAGTTTATGAGGAGGGAGAAAGAGATGTAAGCTTTAAATAGAAAAGGGATGGTAGGTGGGAGTTGGGCCGGGTCCAATGGGTCGGGTTGTAGGGGATCCAACCAAAGCCAACCCGAACCCAAATAAGCAAGACTAAGGCAGGGAATAAAAGCAGAAAAAAAGTACAGAAATAAAATTACAGGAAATAAATTAACATAAAAATTTAAAGGAATTTAAATACAGGATAATACATGATAAATATTAAATAAATACACGTGAGTTGTACATGTATAAAAATATGCATTCTGGGAACGGGGAGTGACATCCCTCCTGAGAGTGTCCAGCACAATCCTCAGGTGCTCCTCGTGCTCCTCTGGCGTCTTCGAATAGATGAGAATGTCATCAATGAAGACCACCACGAACTTATCAAGGTACTGATGAAATACCTTGTTCATCAAGTTTATGAATACCGCCGGGGCGTTAGTCAACCCAAACGGTATGATGGTATACTCATAATGGCCATAACAGGTCCGAAATACAGTCTTCGGAATGTCATCCCGCTTCACCTTCAGCTGATGGTACCCGGTACGCAAGTCAATCTTCGAAAACACCCTCGCGCCGCTCAACTGGTCGAACAAGTCATCAATTATTGGCAAAGGATACTTGTTCTTGATGGTAAGGTTGTTGAACGCCCTGTAATCAATACACATACGTACCGTACCATCCTTCTTCGGGACGAAAAGAACTGGCATGCCCCAAGGTAAAGAACTAGATCGAATAAAGCCCCTGTCCTCCAGCTCATCGACTTGTCTCTTCAGCTCCGCTAACTCACTGTTGTTGATTCTATAGACGTACTGTGAGATAGGCTCAGCGCCCGGCACTAGGTCTATAGAAAACTCAACATCATGATCTGGCGGTATCCCGGGCAACTCCTCGGGAAAAATATCCAAGAACTCAGCAATAAGTGGATGTGGCAATACCGGCCCCGCCAACAATGCTCCGTAGAATCCATCTCCTGGCTCTGCTGCACACCTGGTGAACTCAAACTCCGGCTCTCCCGGCGACCTGAACAGAATCCTACCTCCCCTACAATCTATGCTAGCATGGTGCATGCTCAACCAGTCCATTCCGAGTACCACATCATAACTCGGAAGTGGCATTACGAGCAATCACGCACTCAGCTCCCGGCCTCTCAAAGAAACTCTCCGCCCTTGCAAACATTATTAACCAGGATGATGCCATTTCCAGTCATAATCTTGTAAATCCTACCAAGATACTCGGCAATGATATTGTGCCTAAGAGCAAAAGAAACAGATACAAAACTGTGCGTAGCACCAGAATCAAACAAGGCTAAAGCAGGAAAAGAATCGAGCAAAACAGAACCTGCGACAACATCTGCAATAGGCTCCATCTCCTTGGCTGCAAGAGCAAAAGATCTACCCTGAACACCCTTCTGTTGGCGGTGCTGGACAAACTGCTGCTGCTGGGTCGGAAGTGGACCCCGCTGCTGAACTACTAGCACACTAGCTGGTACCCTCGAAACAGGTACCCTCTGAGCTGCTCCAGTGACACGGGGTTCTTGGGACACTCCCGCATCTGATGTCCAGCGGCACCGCAAAAGAGGCACAGCCCCAGTCTCCTCCTGCAGAACTCAAAGAGGTGACCGGGCTTCTTGCAGTAGTGGTACGGTGGATCATCCTGCCCCGAACGCTGCTGAACCCTCTGGACAGGTGCCCTGGCCTGTACCTGCTGCTGATGATGCTGGAACGGCTGATGCTGAAGCTGAGGGCGCTTAGCAGCCCCCACGCTACTGGCCCCCGAAAATAACTCACGATCCCTCTTTGGCTTCAAGTCCCACTCTCTCTCCACCTTCCGAGCCTCTGCGTAGACCTCTGGATATGTCGCATAGAAGGAAGGGATCAGGATCTTGATATCCCATGTCAATCCCTTCCGGAAGCGCTCTGCTCGGATCACTGGGTCGCTCACCATATACTCGGCGTATCGGCTCAGCCCCGAACTCCGCCGCATACTCCTCCACAGTCATACTGCCCTACTGCAGGTTCTGAAACTGCCGCACTAGGCCGATCTTGTCTGTAGGGGAAAAGAACTTCTCTCTGAACAGGGCCCAAAACTCAGCCCAAGTGTGGCCCTCTCCTTCAAGAGCCGGCTCGTTCCGAAACCATGTCCGGGCAACATCTAATAACTGCAAGCCGACCGCCTCGACCTTCAGGTCGTCTGCCAGGCGGGAGGCCCTCATCTGGCGCTCGATATCCTCGAGCCAGTCATCATTATACGCAATGCCCTCGGTCCTTTTAAAATCCCTCGGACCCATCTTCTTGAAAGCCTGGATATCTCCGGGCTTCTGTTGCTGCGCCTCCCGCTGTGGAGCCCCTTGCTCCACCGTGGCCAGGGCCAACCTATGGGCATCCTCCATGTCCTGGCGCATGGCCTCAATCTGTCTCATCTGTGCCTCATGCTGGTCCCGCTGGGACTCCAGCACCTGCTAAAAGAATGCGAGCATCTGCCCCATGTCTGTAGGCAGAGGAGGCAACGGAAGAACAACTCCTACCACCATCGGAGGAGTCCCCTGTTGAGGAGAAGGAGGAACGCCCCCGACAGCTCCCGTCGTAGCCCTCGACACTGCAGGAAGAGCACCCGCAGTGACCCCAGGGACAGTCATCGAGAGTGCTGGAGGAGTACCCCCGAGAGCCCCTACTGAAGTCCCAACTACAGGGGAAGTCTCACTCCCCATTCCCGGAATACGTAATTTTTTGATTTTTCATGTATATGGTATCTGGCACCTGTATCTTGATTGTATGTATCATATATTTGTAACTGGCCATGGCATGGAACAGTATCTCGTCGCAGATTAGTGTGCCACCCCTTGTCCTTGTTTGGTTGTAGGCATGGTTCACTATTTCGATGATAAGATTTCTGAACCGTGTTGTGGTTAGGATTTTATTTAATTTATTTAATTAGTTGTATCATGTAGCATTTAACATGTCCTTAGTCACATGGTTAGAGCATGTTTAGGGCTTAGAGTTTTCTTAAGCCAACCCCTATATATATTCTCTTTCTCACTCTCTCCCTCATTCATTCACTCTTTTCATTTCTTTCCTCCCAATGTTAGGCAAGTACATCTTGTACCAAATGGAGATATTCTTGCACTTTTTATTTCTTGATTTTTCTTATATGATTTATCTATATTGTTCTTCTCATTATCCTCTACAAGTTTAGTACTTAGCATTTTTGATTTCCATGGTTCAATTCTTGTACATCTAAGTTTATGTCATTTTTGGATTTCTTGGGTTTGATCGAGTAAACCTTGTTATTTTTAAGTTTTGATGGTTCCATGTTGTAGAGAATTTTTTTCTGCCCCATTTTGACCTATGGAAGTCTGGATTCTGACCTTGGATGAAGGAGTTATGAAGCTTTGAAGTCATGGCCTTTCCTTAGTTCTTCTTCTCGGAGAATGGAGAAGAACAGTGCTTGACCGCATGAACTTTTATGCGGCAAGTTCCCCTGGCCGTATGACTTGTTAGCTTTCAGCCGCATGGGCCATGATTCCTTTGTTTAGCCGCATAAGCAGTCTTAGACGCATGGCACTAAGTAGTTTCAGCCGCATGAGCATTCGCAGCCGCATGTGTATTCTCAGCCGCATGAGCCATTACAGCCGCATGAGTGCTTCTCCAGCCGCATAAGATCCAGCCCCCACGGCCGCATGAACTTTGATTCTTCAGCTGCATGCGCCCAGTGTATCTCAGCCGCATGAGCCTTTCGTGCCGCAGCCGCATATGACCTGCATGCTCCCAGCCGCATGTGCGCCCGTCCATTCTCAGCCGCATGAGCCTTTCGTGCCGCAGTCGCATATGACCCGCATGCTCCCAGCCGCATGTGCGCCCGTCCATTTTCAGCCGCATGAGCCTTTCGTGTCGCAACCGCATATGACCCGCATGCTTCCAGCCGCATGTGCGCCCTCCATTTTCAGCCGCATGAGCCTTTCGTGCCGCAGCCGCATATGACCCGCATGCTCCCAGCCGTATGTGCGCCCGTCCATTTTCAGCCGCATGAGAGCGTGTCCCTTCAGCCGCATGAATACCCGCATTCCTGAGCCGTATACCACCGTTTGTTTTGAGCCGCATGGCCCAGCTTTCTTTAGCCGCATGAGCCCATCCACCCTTGGCCGCATAGGGCCTACTCTAGCTGTTTTGTGTATTTTTGTTCTATTAATTGCATTATGCCCTATTGATTGCATTATGGCTAGAATTTCTTCCAACTCCCAATGTGGAAGTGGTAGATCCTGGTGTGGCTCTAAGGACCTTCATGTTTCACTTTAACCGGATTTCATGTGTGACTTTTATGTCACGAGAGGTCCGTGTGACTTCCTGACCTGACCATGTTCCTGACCTGATTACCTGTATACGTGCTGGTACATGTTCTAAGTGTGTATTGAGATACAATATTAGTATGCACTGCGGTGCCATTAATGAGTGCACTGAGGTGTGACTCTACATGCCAAGTGATCGTTCGTGTTATATGTCAATACATGTTACCTTCCAGTACAGTCATGGTAATTGGTCAGTAATAGTGTCGTGGTATGTTGATTATTGTTTGAAGCATTACACTAAGTATGGATCTAGATCGGGCCGATGTGGATTCATACTTAGGGTAGCGTACTATGGTACGATATATAGGAGGATGACCATGTGACCACGACATGTAATTCCATATCAAGATAGGTTAATCTAAGCAACTTAAATTGGTAGAAGCATTGGAAAGGAACAGAATCTCGAGATCGTACGTCACCAGCCGCCCTGGGTCCCGTCCTGGCGCGTCGGGTTGGCCGCCTCGGATACTGTATAGTCATCCGCACTAGTGGAGTGCAGTATCTGATTTATGACTGCCGAGCCAGCTCTTCCTATAGGAGAGTTGGAACCGTTACTGCTTATTCTAGCGCGGTGGCCTTTCGAGGGACCGGTGCATTTCGTGCTTGCTTGTATATAATGGTTTGGCTAGCCCTGCTGGAATGCGATACGATCTGAGGATTCCTATATATATATATATTACATTACTGGGATAATTCAGACAAATCATAGAAAGCCGTAGGATTGATTGGCCGCTTGTAAGCTGACTTGTTTTGTGATATGTTTTTCTTCTGTTAGCAACTAAGGAACATGGACTATCGTGGTGCGTGGTCTAACCCATGTTCTTATTTGGTTGTTGGGTTGGGCTATTGTGCTGCGATGGGCTATGGACCGAAGTCGCGATCAGAAGCCCTTTAACTACTGCCCATGGCTATAGGATATATCTTATCTCGGCACGATATTGGCACCGTTTGTCCTTGTTTGGTTGTAAGAGTGTCGTATTGTCTCGATGATATGGTATAAGCCTATAACTCGTGAATCAGGTCATATTTTACTCATTGGATTTATCTCACTCTTTTTGCTCCCTTGTGGTACTTGCTATTCGGGGCCTGACCCCGCTGGTTTTGTTTGGCGATCTCGTAGCAGCTCCAGAGGATCCAGCCTTCCACCCGAATAATGGTACACACCAGGAGTATGGGCGCCAGGGACCATGAGTGGGTTTCTTCTTCACTCCTTTGATATCTTCTATTTTGTACTTGGCGTTTAGCCACCGGCACCTGTTTAGCCGGCAGTTCTGGACATTAGTTTCCTTTTACATAATTGTTATTAAATCAGACTGCAGCTGACTACGATTATATACTATTGACTCTCGGTACTAGCTCATCATTTTGTATAGCTAGACTCATGAATCATTTGATGAAGCGTCGGGACGCCTTACTGCTTTGTCTTTATGATCATTATTTACTGCTTCTTGTTTTGATTGATTGAGACATAGATGCTCTGTGGGACCATAGGAGACCTGATTGTAGCATGCACCCTTGTCTCTTGACAGCCACGATCGCCGTATGACGTTTATATGCCTCATACGGTGTAGCTGGCCTAGTCCTCTCAGTATTCCGGTACTGGGGCGTGATAAGGTTTTAGTGGTGGCCCATGCAGGTCTGTTTTTTTAGACTTGTGGGGTGTTGCGATTATAGGAGTCTCAATCAAAATATGTCCCCTTGATCTCCTGATTCGTCTTCTCCTTCTCTCACCTTAATTGCTAACTTGATTATCATCCTCGATTCTTTCCCGTCCTGTCTTTTGATATCTTGTATCCTTTCCTTTTGGGTCACATCATTTTTGGCTATTGGAGGAGCCGGCATGGGAGAGAATCCAGTAGATCAGGGACCAGTTAGAGATCAGCAAGGGTAGCCCCTCTACCTGGACAGATTCCCATCGAGAACGTTACCGAGCATGAGCCAGTTGAGCCACAGAGGCCAGAGGTTCCCGTACCTCCAGTGATGCCGGTAGTACCAGTAGCACTAGACGTACCGGCACTATTGCAGATCAGCAGAGGGTTGTTGGCATCCCAGCGTTAGCAGGAACATAATCTTTTGCTCAACCGAAGACTTCAGTTAGCTTTAGAAAGAGAGATGCAAATCCAACAAGGACTTCACTTGGAGATGATACGGCTTGTGGGAAGGCATGATCGTTGTGGCACTGATATAATGACAATGACTCAAGCTCTATAGCAGCAACCGGGGCATCAGCAATGGTGCCGGAGGGCGCCAAATGGTTGTTTTATTGTGGCAAGAGAGGACACTCTAGGGATGTGTGTAGGGTAGCGAATGGCCTGTGCATGAGGTGCAGCAGTTCAGACCATAGACTAGCTACCTGCCCGTTGATGCGGAGGCAGGAGGGTCGGTTCGACAGTTCTCATCACCATCATCCCTTGTGGCAACACCTTATGGAACCAATGTCGACAGTAAGGCCGTTATCCCAGCATCCATTACCGACACAAGCTCAGATGTATCGACAAGCGCAACATCAGGTAGGACAGCAGAGGCCACAAAAGTAGGGCCAGGGAAGGCAGCAGCAGAGAGTCCAGCAGGGGCAGAGGCAGGTAGAATTTGGAGTATTAGAGCAGAGGTTGGCCGAAGGCAGTCAGATTGTGGGTAAGTTTGGAGTATTATTCATAATTCCTTGAGTTCTATATTCGAAGAGTGAAGGCGACTTTCTCGTCTCACTTATCTGCTCTCGTATCATATGATACGTGATATTCATCATGTGTCTTGATTACGAGAGTACGCCCTGGACAGAGTCTCGTTCTTGATTTAGTCATTGGTACCGACTTATCTCAAGCGTTGACCCTTGTCCACTTTGGAAGTTAGTGTAAGACCTCGAGGACGAATTTCTACCTGACTTAAGAGGCATATTTCATTCGTATGTCTCCGATCATTTCCTTCTAGGGTATGATTATTGTTTGTGCTGTTACTTAATTATTCTTGCTTTCTTAAACTGTTCATGTGCCACGTGTTGTTTGATAATTGTGCTTGCTATATGTCATGAGTGTATTTCGTGATCTGAGAGCGCGCTCGACTAGCCTTATCGAAATTCCGAGGACGGAATTTTTCTAAGGAGGGTAGAGATGTCACTCCCCTTCCCGGAATACGTAATTTTTTAATTTTTCATGTATATGGTATCTGGCACCTGTATCTTGATTGTATGTATCTATATTTGTAACTGGCCATGGCATGGAACAGTATCTCGTCGCAGATTAGTGTGCCACCCCTTGTCCTTGTTTGGTTGTAGGCGTGGTTCACTATTTCGATGATAAGATTTTTGAACCGTGTTGTGGTTAGAATTTATTTAATTAATTTAATTAGTTGTATCATGTAGCATTTAACATGTCATTAGTCACATGGTTAGAGCATGTTTAGGGCTTAGAGTTTTCTTAAGCCAACCCCTATATATATTCTCTTCCTCACTCTCTCTCCTCATTCATTCACTCTTTTCATTTCTTTTCTCCCAACGTTAGGCAAGTACATCTTGCTACAAATGGAGAGATTCTTGCACTTTTCATTTCTTGATTTTTCTTTGATATGATTTATCTATATTGTTCTTCTTATTATCCTCTACAAGTTTAGTACTTAGCATTTTTGATT